>MU186318.1:0-31937 GCA_016904865.1 Pissodes strobi | reverse complement strand
CATAAGAAAAAAAGAAGTTGATGCTGGTTTCTCATAACCGAAACGTCAGAACTAAAAACTGAATACATGGGTGCATCGAGCATAAAAAGTTGTCCTAACAATGTTTTTACAGATTTTAAAAATATCTTTAAATAAAAAAAATACAGCGCTTTTTCGAAAATACAACTTTTTGATTTTTTCAAAATATCTCAAAAACGAAAAAAGATCAAATCGTTATCAAAATGGCATTGAATTGGGAATTGAATGAACTAAAACTTTCCCCATTTAACCGATCTTCTATCTCTTATAGTTTCCAAGATACCCATACATGTATACCCAATTTGGGCCACACTGTATACTCGTCTGGCAGACACTTGCAACCGTCAAAATAGGCTGGCTGCTTACATGCACTTTTTAAATTATTGATAGAATATGCCCTTAAAATTTCAGCCTTGTGAGAGCAGGTTTTGAATTACTATCCCGATGACAACTTTGCTATCGTCTGGCACTTACTTGCAACCCTCAAAATAGGTTGTCAATTTTTTTTTACACGTAAACTCATGTAATTTACAACGTATTAAAATTGTACACCGAAAGAACAGTTTGTTTCCTATAAACTAGAACACTTAACTATTAACAAATTTCTAGTTTAAATATGGCTTATTAAATATTTGTTCAAAGTTAATGCAAAATTTGTTTCCGCGGTTGGAAACAAATATTGTTTTTTTAACACCAAATATTAGTACTAGTTACTAAGCGTTTGTTTCTCTAAAACTTAGATGTATTTCTTGTAAGTGCAGGCTGTTTGGCAGTTATAATAATTTTATTAAATATAATTTTTTTTTTTTAATAAATAACAGATATTTATTTATTATTAAAAAATAAACATTTCTGTATATTATATTATTTTTATATGTAATAATCACTTTGGTAACTATAAATAAATTGTAATATTGCTCAATAAATTTTAGTTATTGTTAATTTTTTATTATGTAACGATTAATAGATATTTTTTTTGCTATTACAGATATAAAATTATTAAATATAAATAAAGTTGTTTTGGACTAATACATCCTTTATTATATGTATGTATATATACACATATAACAAAGAATCTATTAGTCCAGAACAACTTTATTAATATTTAATAATTTAATATCTGTAATAGCAAAAAAATATCTATAATATATCTACAAAAAGGAGAGAAATTTCTTGGGATGTCCGCTTAACCGGAATAGGAATAGGTAGGTAATAAAAAAAGACATTGAATACATTTTTTAATTTTAAAAAATATTATGAACATATTTCACATCCATAAACAGAAAATAAATTCTCAAAAAACTTTTACATTACGTCAATGATTTTTTACTTTACATTTGCCCATGTTACAAATTTCTAGGGTAAGTAGATAGTACCCATGAAATAAGAAAAAAACATATGAACAGTCCAATCAGGTCACTCATTGTGTTCTTAAGCACGTATAACCACAAATTTGTCAAGTCTCAAGTTAATCGTCAATTACCTCTCCGCTAATATAATAAGCCGCCGAAATACAGTAACACCAATGCACTGCACTATCGCTACATAATTAGTGCCTCCAATGAATTTCCTTCATAAATTAAATGCCGGGATGGAAAAACTTGCACTAATTAACAGCACGCGGAGTTCGCGGAGACACTCATAGATAGTACACTGTGGTATGTGATAATATATACAAAAAAAAAGAGACACTACTGACATAGCTGAGCAGGAACACAGCTCCAGTTACAAGGACAAGATGGCGAATAGCGATAGCCCTATGGTCTGCTACTACTACCCTTGTCTCTGCTACTACGCTAAATGAAAATGATCACGCCGATTCGCGCCAATAAACGCACAGCCAGATGCTACCATTCCTAATATTTTTCCTTTGTTAAGTGTTACCGTAGTTATTTTTATTATCATTCAATGTTACTAATACTAACCAAATTCATATGGAGGTTAATATCAAAAATGCTTATTATAACTATGTATGTGTATTATTTAATGGAAATTCGTATATTAACTATAAACCAATTATATTATATAAAAACAGAAAATTATGTACTATTACAAAATTAATGTTTTTAATAATACATATGTTTTGCATTACTGTATATTGTTAAATGCAACCAAATAGTGTCCAAATAAAAAAAATATTAACGTGTAACATTTAAAATGGAATCATATTTTTATAAAAAACAAGGTCTAGTTGCTATTAATTTGGCAGCATATTCATTAACAAATACTACCCAAACAAATATTTATTTATTATTATCGAAATTTTTCTTTCAGTGTAGCCTTGTGGGAGAAGATTTAAAAAAAAAAATTTTTTTACATTTTCAAAAATTTAAGGGATGATGACGCAACCGCGAGATGCCTGCCAGACTCGTATTTTCATAATTGACCGATAATAAAACATAAGTTAAAAAATTTCTAGCTTTGTGGGAAACGGGTTACTGGGATGGTTCACTAGCTCTCCTACTATTATTGTCTGCAAAATAGCTGTATATTTTACAGGATGTTAGTTGTTGTGACTAAAATATCATCCGCAGATTATTGTCTGCAAAATAGCTGTGTACTTTACAGCCTGTTAGCTGTTTTGACTATAATATCACCCTCAGACTATTGTCTGCAACATAGCTGCATACTTTACAGGATGTTATGGCAAAACATATTTGGCATTAACGCCGTGGGCCATACTTTCTGAGGGATAGCCGTGGGCTATTCAGTAAATTCTATCATCATTTAAGCGATTAAAAGGCTGTGAGCCAACAGTATATATTTTAATATGGTCGTGGACCTATTTAATTAAGACTGCAATCATGGACTCCTTATTGTTTGCAAAATAGCTGCAAACTTTACAGGGTGTAAATTGTTTTGACTAAATTATCTCCTGAAGACTCTTGTTTGTAAAACAGCTGTATACTTTACAGGGTGTTAGTTATTTGACTAAATATTATTGTGTGCAAATTTAAGTATTTGCAAAGGTTCCTACAACACCAATTGGGCTAACAACACCAACCATTTGTCAGGCTTGGCTGATGCATTTTACTGTTTTTGCAATGTGTATAATGCTCCTAAATGATTTAGGAATTATTATAAATACAGATAAAGTCAGTTAATACCATCATAAAAATAACTTACCTAGGATTTACTTATGACTTAATTCAGAGGACCGTTTCCTCGACCGTTTTCTTTACCTCTTAAGAAAATGAATTCAATAAAAGAATTAAAATTAAAAAATATATTAACAAGTCAGGTACTACGATTCGAGATTTTGCAAAAATTATTGATGTTTTGGTAGCAGCGACTCCTGCCGTTCCTCAGAGTCGTCATCGTATCAAAAGACAAGGTCACGCAAAATTTAAAGCCTTAAAAGGAAAGTCGTATATGACAGAATATTAATTTCAAAAGATACAAAGCAAATTATTAGCTGGTGGATAGACAATCTAGAATATACTGAGAATATGAAGCCTAGTACGTTTTCATTGGAATTTTGATTTTTTTATGCGTCTGCATCTCCTACAAGCTGGGGTGCCTATTGTAACGGCCAAAAATGTCGCGAGTTTTGGGAAGAAGCCGACAAGTCTAACTATATTAATTACCTTGAAGTTAAGCTGCTTGTCATGGCTTACAATTATTTACTAAATCAAATGGAAATATTAGAGTCTTACTTAGAATCGATAATAAGACGGCAATATCCTGCATTAATCGTGGGGAAAGCGTAAAATATCGCAACTTAACCAATATAACCTTTCAAATTTTAGACTGGTGTGAACAAAACGTATAACACTCTTCGCATCTTATATCGCTTCAAAAGAAAAGGGAAGCCGATAAGGCATCAAGACAAACTTCCATTGAAACAGAATACGAACTAAACAAGCAGGTATATCAGAAGATAATAAGGGGTTAGATTTATTTGCAACTTATTTTAATGTAAAATGCCTGTTCCTGGTTTCCGGATTCAACCTCCACAGCAGTCGATGCATTTACAATTTCTTGGCATGATGAGTATTTTTACGCGTTTCCCTTGTTTTCTATGTTATTTAATGCTTTAGATAAAATTATACATGATGAAGCCACCGGAATATTGGTGGCTAGTACAGCCCTGGTATACCGTGTTTCCTAGTTTATTAGTTGGGAAACCGTTGACATTTAAATCGAGTAAAAATTAGTTACTCTCTATAGAGACTCTCATATGAAAATTTTCCTGGTGGCAAGGAAACTATCTGAGAAGCATTTCTTCAAAGAAGCATTTCCGGTCACGCCATCCCAATAATGTTTACATCCATCTCAGAAGGAACTTGGAAACAGTACAATGTTGTGATCTTAAAATTGGTTTTTACTTGTTCTTGTGTTGATAAAACACCGGCTTTTAGTATTTTTACTTTATGTATTTATAATATTGCAACGATATATAAAATATATCTAACAACACTGTTAACGTTATCCTACTGTCTAAACTGCTGCTAACTTAATAGTAATAACATAGGCGTACCTATAAATATTTTTATTAAAACAAATTGTTAATTAATATTTAACATACAACGCTTGTTTTAATAAGTAGGTATTATAATTTCTGTAACAGCAAAATTTCGATGTCTTTATTTATAATTTAAACATTTATCTGGACTTTTTAGTTCGCGAAGTAAACAAAGGAGCTTCTTACGTCTTGATAAGTACCTGTAGATCAGCTCCTAACTTTATGTTTCACCGCCTAATAGGTATTAAAATATAATAAAAAGATTTTTGAAGGGAGGCTACAAGTTAAAGCCCCCTAAACCTAAATACGAATTTACATGGAACGTTGAACCTGTATTACTCTATGTATAAACAATTTACCCTTTACAATCTCTATCACTTGATACACTAATAAAGAAAACGGTAACACTAAACACTTATGGCACTAAGTTCAGCACATCGGATCCAAATATTAACCAAAATTACGATCGACAATAATAGAGACTCTACAGTCAAAATTGAAGATTTCGGAAAAAATTTAAACCTTAGCTCCCTATAAAAGTCAGCCCATTTTTCGTATTTTCAAAAATCAGAATTACCTATTATGTGTCGCAAATTCTATAAAACAGTGCATTAAAGTCACCGTGCACATTCGTTCCAATTATACATCCCTATTCTTAACTCTCAAAAAAAAAACCACATCACCACGCAATATCTCAAACCTTGAGTAGGTGGATCAACTTAATTTTAATAAACAATGGTATGGAATGAACGTTAACGTCTTTACCGGATATAGTGTAAGACGCGCCAGCACGTGAGCAGCCTTTAAGTTTGACGTAAACCTAAATGTCATTAAGAATATAGCAGGGTGGAGTCCTAAAATTCTGACACTTCCTTCTGATTCTATACTCGACCTCTAGGTACGCTCAGTGACATATTTGTTAGCCCTAATAGGTAGCCTTTTAAGTATTCCGTTGCCTAAGGTTCAATTTATTACATTTGTTTTGCTCTGATTGTATATCAATAATATATTATATTATAAAATATGTTTATTTATCTAGAATAGGTACTCTTAATTTTTAAGTGGTTAAGGAATTTATGGGATAGAATTTTCATTGTTTTTTTTTGTCATACTTAAAATAGAGTTAAATTGAACGACTTTGCTGCCTTAATTGTATTTTTTGTGGTATTCTCAGGATTGAAGGTAGAATAATGCAAAAATGCACCATCTAGCTTTAAACAGCTACAATGTAATCATATCGGAAGACAAGCGATGGAAAATTGAAAGATTAATCGAATACCTACTTACCCGTATGAAGATTAATCGTAATTTTTCGAGCTTGTCTTCCGATATGATTACAACCCTCCCAACCACATGCCCCTTAGGCGGGCAATTTTGCTCTAAAACAGAATGAGTAAGCATCGAAGTGCGATAGCAGACTCGGGATGAGGATAAAAAACTTTATGCTTTAAAAACGGAAGACAAGCTCGGAAAATTACGATTAATCTTCATACAGGTAAGTAGGTATTCCCTTAATCTTTCAATTTTGCCACTGACAGGCAAGACCATTGCTCTGATAATCTCTGCCTACTAATACTTATAACGTTGTTTAAAAGATAATGCTTATATTATACTCATCAAGAGTGTCGTATAGAGATACATTTTATGAAATTATGAATTTTAGTTTTATTATTTAAAATACATATCATGTATTATATATTTTTGAAAAGCTTATAAAATTTCCATTCAAACAAAAGAAAAACATACAGGGTGTTCCATTTAAAAAAAACCTAAGTTTGATTTATAGCTAAAAATTGACAGCTCACAGCAAAAATTTGACTACGCCACTGGTTTCTACGTAAAAAAGTATATAAGAGCAAGTTTTTAGCTTTGCGATATGTTAAAGGATAACGGAGATACGAGGGGGGTCCCAAAATGCATTATTTTCAATTTCGCCCTGTATCTCCTGCTTATACCGTCGTTCTTATCACAAAAAAGTGGCTCAGTATTGCGAAAACCGCAACTCTATCTTTACTCGTAAGTGAGATACCCCGTAATATCATCGAAAATGGGACACCCTGTACAGTGGCCGAGTGTGTTTAAGGTCAACGGCAGTATTTTCCACGGCATGCTGGAGTGAGTGGACTTATTAGAATATCTATAGACGGTGACTTGACCTAAGTTTTATTTGACAGTACCACAGGGGACCATAACAACAAAACAATGGATACCAGCAGGTTATAGTTCAATATACAGGGTACTTTCGGAAACATCAATCTTGGATTGATTTATTATAGCGATAAACTCAAGCAAAGAATGAACGAAACGAATACTTTTGCTGACCTAACCTGGTATTATCAATGCGTAATACCACTGGTGCACCTAAAACCACCTTTTCCGTAAAATTTTTCTACTACAACAAAAAGGAACATAAAAACCATTGTTATTAAAAAGCTACTTCGAACTTAATTGATAAATGATGCTTTTCCGAATTTAAAAAAAAACTGCTGGCAGCTAATGTCACTTTTGTCACTTGAAAATTAAATATGAAATATAAATTCCTGTCAGCGTCTGGTCAAAATTAATAAGAAGAAAATAATCATTGAAAAAGGTTGAGCGTTCATAAAAAAAAATTTTTACGCACGTTCACTTTTTTTTACAAATAGCTTGTATAATTTGCTTATATCTTATTAGCCTTATACAGTTTGGTCAAAACAAATATTTTTCTGATTTTTAAAATAAAAAAAATACAAAATGTTGTGAAAATATGCATATTGTTTAGGCAAGAAGGAAAAATATTGTACCTAACATGTGCGGAAAGTGCCTTTTTCACACCTGGCGGCATGTCCGAACTCCGCTTCGCGTCGTTCGTAGAACTGCCACCACGTGTGGAAAAGATCACTCTCCGCCCTTGTTACGTAAATAACTATTTACAGTTATTATGACAGGAAGTCTGCTTAGAACGATGCGACTACTGTTAGATTTTGAAAATACAATCCGACTTACACAGACATGTGTCAAGTAAAATCGTGCATGATACTATACTATAAGTAGTTTATTAACTACTATAAATACTTACCATAGCGCCATAAATGGAAAAAAGTCCACTAAACATAAAGAAACCCATATCATCATTAATCGGCAGAATTATTTCCAGTCTTAGGTGATGTAGTGCGTGCATCGAAATAAAAAATACAGTAGCGTCAAGCCAAGTCGTAGTTATTGCCAAAGTTAAGAATAATATAGCCACTCCGAATATTTTATTGTATTCTTCAACTTTGTTGCATAAAAATGTGTGACTTTTCCTTATCTCGTATAGAATTTCGCATGTGCAACGGATGACATTCTCCGTATCTTCATTGGAAAAGTTCTATAAGCAAATATTTATTTAAGTATTTTGCTATTAAAAGTGGAAATCCAATATCACACTAAAAATTAGATAACTACCTTGCAATAAATAGTATATTATTTTATATGGAGGAAAAGTGATACTTTTCATGGCGCGCTCGTGTTTAACAGCCGAACGGAGTGAGGCTGGTAATAGAGAGCAAGCCATGAAAAGTAACTTTTCCTCCACATAAAATATGCTGTTTTTTCTTCAAATGTCGACAAATTAATGCAAAAACATCTCTTTTTAATAGTAATAATATCTAATTATTATTAAAGATAAATGCGTTCGCAAGGCGGCTTAGACCACGGTCGTAGGTGGCCTTGCTTAGACCGGTGTCTGTGAATATTATGTAACATAAAGCTGTCAGTGGACACTGTCAACAATAATTATTTTTTAAAGATTGCGACTCCGATTGCGTTTTAATTCTGTATTGATAAGCAGTTATTGAGTAAGTTCGATTAAATAATAATCAATTTGTTCCTAAATTAGTGATTTTTAGAAATGCAGTCACAAATTGAGTGATATATACAAATTGTTGTTTAATAAATCTTGAGTTGTTGACGCTTATTTTGTTGTCTGTTTGTATTGTATCTATGTTGCTATGACAACACTTTTACCTCCGCCGGCGGAAAAGTGAAAAGTAAAGCTCCGGCGGAGGAAAAACGAAACTTCACGGCCGCCTACACAGTCGAGTAATGACGGATTTACTGACGTTTGAAGAAAAAAGTCTTTTTTAGGGCCGCGTTTTTCAAAATAGTTTTTTAATATTTCGATTATTCACTAACCTTCATCATATTTAAAGAATATAGCTTCAGACTACAATTTAGAGACAAAAACAAATAGTAATACAAATATTATTCATTCAATACTATTTGAAATAAGATACGATTTAAACAAAAATTTAAAGATTTAAACATATCATTTCGAACAAACATTTAAAAAAGTACAATCTTTTGGACATTTTACATAGCTCTACATGGCAGGAGATCACATCTGACTGCCGGCCGGTAGAGACGCGAGCAAAAAATAGTCCGATAAATAGTATATTATTTTATATGGAGGAAAAGTAATACTTTTCATGGCGCGCTCGTGTTTAACAGCCGAACGGAGTGAGGCTGGTAATAGAGAGCAAGCCATGAAAAGTAACTTTTCCTCCAAATAAAATATCCTGTTTTTTCTTCAAATGTCGACAAATTAATGCAAAAAGTCTCTTTTTAATAGTAATAATATCTAATTATTATTAAAGATAAGTGGGTTCGCAAGGCGGCTTAGACCGGTGCGGTGTCGGTGAATAGGCTCAGGTTGTTGCTATAGTAATGTAACATAAAGCTGTCAGTGACACTGTCAACAATAATTATATTTTTAAAATTGCGTCTTCGATTGCGTTTTAATTCCGTATTGATAAGCAGTTATTGAGTAAGTTCGATTAAATAATAACCAATTTGTTCCTAAATTAGTGATTTTTAGAAATGCAGTCACACATTGAGTGATAAATACAAATTTTAGTTTAATAACTCTTGAGTTGTTGACGCTTATTTTGATGTTTGTTTGTATTGTATCTATGTTGCTATGATAACACTTTTACCTCCGCCGGCGGAAAAGTGAGAAGTAAAGCCACGGCAGAGGAAAAACGAAACTTCACTGCCGCCTACACAGTCGAGTAATGACGGAATTACTGACGTTTGAAAAAAAAAGTGTTTATTCGCACATTCCGATCGTTTATTCTTAAAGTTATTAGGCTTGCTTTACTGCGTGCTCAGTAAAGGCCATTCACAGCCAAGCGCTACTAATTTTCTAGTCTCCGGGGACGTAACCCCGGGAATTGCCCTTATGGGCGACAACACTGAGGATGAGGACACCCTGTCCAATATTTCGATGGAGTCTAACTCCAAAATATCTGACGACACGGCCCGCAAACTAAGAAACCGATCACCGAATTACGCAGAAGTCTGCGTTCAATGCCGCTTGAATAGCGAAAAATTTCGCCAAGTCAATGAATTAAGCTATTACGAAGCAAACGCACTGCTAACTAGAATTCGCCAGCATCAACACGATGCCCACCCTCAGGAATTAAGCGCCAAGTTAGGGCAAAAATCGATATGGGGAAAAAGAAGGCTAGTCCTTCTAGCTTACGTAGCAACGAGACCTTTAAAAAACCAAAGGTGACCTTGGAGAAACAACAACAATCACAAAGATGTTCCGAGAGTTCTTTGCCACCTAAACAAATCTCAAGCGAAAAATCCACAACTGAACCCAGACAGATGGCACCTCCTTCGCCTCCGCCCATTTCTGTTGCCCTGATACAGATGAGCGAAACCGAAAGTTTCAAGACGCCGTTTAAACAAATCCCGGAACTTCAGGATAACAACCTTTGACATGGGCCAACCTCCAGTGCCCACCAATAATGCCTTTCTGCCCCTGCAAGACATAGACACCGAGAACGAGGACACGGTGAGCGTTGCATCCAATTCGACATCTAATGCCAAACGACAAAAGCCTAACCCTAACAAGCAAGGGAAACCAACCCCAAAGCCCAAACCGTAACCCCGACCCCCAGTGGTCATTAAAGGAAGGCCCTCCGACATAGGACTGCGCACCGACTGTGCACCTACCGTGTCGTTGTCACTGTAAATCAAAAAATTGTAGGTTCCATATAAAACGCACTGAAGCTCTTATTTACATTTTCACAATAGGTCTGTGCTACGACCTTCAATCCTATTGTGAAAAAGTAGAATACCCGCGACGGCCGCAGCATGGTAGGCGCACAGTCCTATATAAGAAAATCAGCCTTGATGCGCTGCGTATAACAAGGTATGAACTTAAATATACGAAAAACTCTGTTGTCGTGTACTGTACCTCGGCTAACGATTACATACTTTAAAACGTGCCTTAGAAATCGAACGTACTGAATATCACACGTACGCCGAGAATCAGGAAAAGACGAGGGCTTTTGTCCTCCGCGGTCTTGATGGCGACATCAAGCCGCAGGATATCAGCGAGTCCATAAATGACGAATACAACATTTCGCCGAAGAACGTATATGAGATGCGCAAAACCAGGGTGCCAATGTACCTCGCCATACTTGGCACCAACTATACCGTAAAAAAATTAAATCAGGACGTCAAAACTCTGATGTGCGTCCGTGTGCACTGGGAGGCCAGGAGGTCAGCAAGCCTGTCCTCCAGTGCAAAAATTGTCAACAATGCGGACATGCAAAGACTTACTGCAGCCGCCGAGTGGCCTGCAGCAAGTGCGCTGGAGCGCACGAAATTACACAATGTGATCAAGATTACCAGAAATGTGTTAACTGCGGAGGCTCGCATCGAGCGATAGACGACTCGTGCCCCGTATACACGTATAAATTAAACATCATACAAGCCACTACGAAACAATCGAAACCGATTCAAACTTTCCGCTCTGCGCCTCCCCCGGCGAACCCCGCCTGGAGGAATCAACATTCAAGAGCTGCTGACGGCCCACGGGGCCAAGCCCTAAACAATGGGCAACGGGAAGAAGAGTTCTCTCTGCAATTTCCACCCCTACGTAGAACCCAAGATCAACAAAACAAGACTCAATCCATGCAGCAATCTAATGTACAGGTTAGTGGTGCTGCACGCGCAATCAATAATGTAAATATCCCTAATAATAATAATATTTCATCAATGATAAATAACTTAAATAATGTAGTCGCAAAGATAAGCTGTTTAGTAAATCTAGTTCAGCTTTTTCAAGCGCTTGACCACCATTCCAACATGCTGGAAGCATGTCAAGGCGACAAAGCGGAAATTTTACAGGCGTCAATCCGCTTTTTCTCCTTTGAATACAACAAATTCAACATATAATTGTAAATGTTACTTGTCGCAATGGAATTAGGTCAAAATTGGACAAGTTTCGTAACTTTATGCATACATCCAATTTTCAAGTTGTTTTTCTCATTGAAACGAAATTAGTTCCTAACTTTACATTAAAGATTAGGAACTACAATATCGAGCGTTTTGATATGCCCGATCGAAACGGGGGAGGCGTGGCCTGCCTCATACATAAGTCGCTCCGTTATAAAAGAAATCAACATTTGCGGCGGCCCCCGGGTCTCCGCCTCACTGAAAATCATATTTTTGCTATATTACCGCAGAACAGAGTATCTCTGTTTATAGGGACTTGAATGCCACGCACGCCGAATGGAGCGGCGTAACTAACTCCAGGGGTAGATTATTTAAGAGAATAATCGAAAACAACCTGGAAATGTCCTATCACCGAACGCCAAATCCCACCTTTCTTCGTAGTGCCTCGTTCCTGGCCATAGCCATAACTCTGGGAATGATAAGGACTACACAGTTACAAGAACTTAACGTTCTAAACTCGGATCACTTGCTAATCAGAATTGGACTGTACTGCAGGGTCCCTGTAGTTTACGACACCGTCGTTTCGTACAGGAATACTGATTGGAAAGTGTTCCGAGCAAGGCTGAGTGAGTTAACTGTCGTCCCTGAGCAAATAGTTACGGTCCAGGACTTAGAGAACGAGGTAGATAAACTAACATCAAATATCCAGTGCATCCGAGATGCTATGTGTCCTAGAGTCGGGCTGAGTGAGACAGAATCCCTCCCAGACCATATCCTCGAACTTATCACCTTTCGAAATCGCTTTCGACGAAGATGGCAGAGAAACTGGACAAGAGAGGGAACCGCTCAAATCAATGCACTGACGGAGATCAGGATACAGATTCGCGAGCACAGAAACCATGCGTGGCTCGAATACTTAAATCGCGTCAACAGGGAAGACGGCTCGCTGTGGAAGTTGGCCAACGAGTCCGCGGAGGCTATACGCAAATTCCTGTTATCAGGCACAGAGGCATAGATATTATAGGCGATCAAGGAAAAGCGGAAGCCTTCGCGGATTACCTGGAGGGCGTCTACAGCGGGGCGCCTAACACCCTCCCCGAGCAAGAGCGCTACAGCAACGCTGTAAACGCTTTTAAGCAACATAAGTATCCTATCCCTCCATCAGTGTTTGATAAACTGAGAATCACCCCGGCGGATATCTGCAAAACTCTTTGTCGTCTTCCGAGAAACAAAGCTCCCGGCCCGGACAACATTCCGAACATAGTCCTGAAAAATTGACCTAATAAAGCACTTATCCAATACATGCATATTGTTAACGTGGTAATTCTGCTACAACACTTCTCTAAATCTTGGAAGGTAGCGGCCATAATTCACTTCCCTAAACAGGGAAAAGATCTCAAGTTACCGGCATCCTATCGGCCACTATCCCTGCTAAACACCCTCGGGAAGGTGGCTGAGAGGCTAATCTTACCGAGGGTAAGCAGGATAGTCGAGGAACAGAATATCTTACCCCGGGAACAATTTGGCTTTCGTGGTCGGCATGGCACTGTCATGCTGACGGCGAAGTTAGCCACTGATGTTTACAAAGGATTTAACAGCAGGCAGTCTACAGCGCTCCTGCTATTGGACCTAGAGAAGGCATTCGACAGGGTATGGCACGATGAGCTGCTGTACAAGCTTTTAGCAAAATACAGCTTCCCACTGTACTGGATAGCGCTCATCGAGTCATACCTTGCCGGGCGCACCTTCACGACCCGGATTGGCTGTTGCTCCTCAACTAGCAGGCAACTGCTAGCAGGAGTGCCACAAGGTACAGTCTTATCGCCTCTACTCTTCAATCTTTTTATAGCAGATCTCCCGTCTCATCCCAACACCCGGCTAGCCTTATTTGCCGACGACACGGCAATTTATTTCCGCAACCCCCAAGCAGAGGTGGCTAAAACGAACCTGTCAGCACATATGAACATTTTTATTCCGTACTATGAGCGATGGAAAGTCACCCTTAACGCGGCTAAGACGGAGTTAATCTTAATTACCCGCAAAAGGCGCGACATTGACATCACACCGCTCATAGTAGGGAATACTATTATAACACCTAAAACCCAGGTAAAATACCCGGGCATCACTCTGGATACCAAACTAAATTTCGGGAAGCATATCCAAACAGCTGTTAACAAAAATGTAGCCATCAAGAAAGGGTTGAGCTTACTGGTAGCAAGCAGGTCCTTCATGAGTCCTGCCAATAAGCTCACCCTTTATCGCGCATTAATAAGGCTAGCATTACTATATGGTGCCCCGGTGTGGTGTTCGGCGGCAAAATGCCACAAACAAAGACTCCAGGTCATACAGAACAATTATTTAAGGGCGGCCTTCTCCCTCTCCCTCAGAGATAGAGTAAGGATCGCGGACCTGCATGCTATGACAAACATTGAATATGTCGACGAATACATTGACAATATAGCATGCAGGTTCTTTGAACAACAAATAAAGGGATCTCCACTTACGGCCAATTTGGCCAACTTAAGATACACCCCCGAACATCGCACCCCACACGGCACCATTATGTAAAGGAATATCTTTATTCTACAAAGCAATTAATGCCACCCTAATTCACATCCGTCAAGAATACCCATTTTCATACCAATCGTAACTGTAATTATTTCCAACTTTCAAAAGGCAACTTTTTAAAACGTCTCAAAAACTCTTAACTATCAGGAGAGCAGAAACGCATCTACCAGTAAGGGATTGTGCGCGAGCTGCGTCCTGGTTGGCCCGCTTACCGTGTTCGGACATGGGGGCGGGGCTTGCCAAGGGACTCGCTACGCGTATAAATACGCACAAGCGATGCCCAAGCCACGGTATAAATAAATATATACGGTAGGTTCACTCGAGACAAATTTCCAATTTCGCCGAGAGTTTTTAGCTTCGAAGCGAATCCTGATTAACCTGGTTCGGGGCCACCGATGGCTCCGCTACGAGGGAGAATCTACGGTCAGTGTGCAAACGCCGTGATATTGTGTACTGTTGGGTCGCGTTGAAATAAATAATTATTAAGATCGCTATAATGGCGACATATTATTGTGCGGATAATTGTATTACAAAAGTGGGTGAAGGATTTTAATTTTTTAGATGTCCCAAAGATCCTATATCAGGTAAGATTTATAAAGACAGTTCTCTGATTAGATATTAGATGCATGCAGTTTTCCAATTAAACGTATAATCAATCGGTTTAACAAAGATGTCTTTATTAAAATTCTGTTATTTACGTAAATTGGGAAAAGAAAACAAGTACGACAAAAATAAAATGCCCGTCACCACTAGCTTGAGCAAAAAACCGTTTATATTTTAATAATTGCCAATTTTTCACATGACTTTTTGTGTTTTTATAGCTACTCTTATATTTTAACATTGAAAATGTTTCTATTATCGTAGTATAGATCCTCAAATCGTGAAAAAGTGCATTTGCCATATGACATCATACGCGTGAGAGATCGTGTTAGTTTATTTACATAAATTTAAATTTGATTATTTTATTTTATTTTATTTATTTCTTCAAGCCATAACTTCGAATATCGAGAAGGCGCCGTCAACTTAATAAAACTTACACTTAAAATTACAATTACAGAAAAATACAATCTACAATAACGATTACAATATATGTATAAATATTACAATATACATTATAAGGTATCAGAATCGATTAAAATGACTAAAATAAATTGGAACTATCTGAAACTAACCGAAAGTTGATTGAATGACTAACCAAAACTCGCCAAAAGTAACCAAATCGGGCTAAAACGTACCGGTACAGGTTGTAAACATTAAAGTAAGTTAAAACTAACCAAAACGAACGGAATTTTAACGACTAACCAAAACTAACTAAAAACATTAAATTTGATTGAAACGTATCGGAACCGATTCAAATGACTAAAATAAATTGGAACTAACTGAAACTAACCGAAAGTTGATTGAAAAAGTAACAAAAACTAACCAAAAGTAACTAAAATCACCAAAAAGGGCTAAAACGTATGGGGACAGATTTAAAATATTAAAGTAAGTTGAAACTAACCCAAAGTAACCGAAGTTTGGCGACCAAACAACATTAAAATTGGTTATAAAGTATCGGAACCGGTTCAAATGACTAAAATAAATTGAAACTAACTCTAATTAACAGAAAGTTGATTGCACGGCTAATCAAAACTAGCTAAAGTAACTAAAGCACTAAGGGCGTAAACCTATCTGAAGAGATTAAAAATATTAAAGTTAGTTGAAATTAACCCTAATTAGCCTAATTTTGGCGAGTGACATAATTTAACCAAAAACATTTAAATTGGTTACAATGTATCGGAACCGGTTTAAGTGAGTAAAATAAATTGGAGCTAACTGAAAGCTGATTGAATGACTAACCAAAAGTCTCTAAAAGCACCGAAACCGGCTAAAACGTATCGTAATAGATTAAAAATATTGGAGTAAGATAAAATTACCCAAATTAACCTAATTTTGGCGACTAACCTAAACTGACCAAAAGCAGTAAAATTGGTAAGTAATAACGTATCGGAACCGGTTCAAATAACTAAAATAAATTCAAACTAACTGAAATTAACTGAAAGTTGATTGAACGACCAAACAAAACTAATCAAAAGTTACCAAAAGCACCAAAAAGGTGAAAACATAAATCAAAATAGATTAGAAATATTAAAGTAAGTTGAAACTCACTTAAATTATCCGAATTTCGGCGATTAACTAAAATTAACCAAAAACATTAAAAGTAGTTATAGGTACTCGGTAATAAATAAAAACCAACTAAAACTAACACTGAAGCTGATTGAATGACTAACCAAAACTAATCAAAAACGTTCCGATACGTTATAATCCATTTTTCATAAACCGTCTCGTGATTTCCGTGTCGTGACGCGACCTTGAAAAATCACTCCTACGAAACCACAGGGGTATTCATTTGAAACGGCTCCGATACGTTATAATAAAATTTAATGCTTTTGATTAGTTTTTGTTAGCCGGGAAAACTCGGTTTGTACCACAATAATCAGAACTAAGGAAGACGATTTTGTTATCAAACCATTGCACGGCATGATATCACGTTTTGCCGTTTCTTCTAACTTACTTTAATTTGTGTAACCTATTCCGATACATTTTAGCACGTTTTGGTGCTTTTGGTTACTTTTAGTTTCTTTTGGTTGGTCACTCGATCAACTGTTGGTTAGGTTCAGTAGGTTTTAATTTATTTTAGTCGTTTGAACCAGTTCCGATACTTTATAAGCAACTTTAATCTTTTTGGTTAGTCGCTACTATTCAGTTAATTTGGGTTATTTTTAACTTACTTTAATATTTTTAATCTGTTCCGATACGTTTTAGCACTTTTTTGTGCTTTTTGTTACCTACTTTTGATTAATTTTGGTTAGTCGTTTAATCAATTTTCGGTTAATTTCAATTAGTTTATCTTAGTCATTTGAACCGGTGCCGGTACTTTATAAACAATTATTTTAATGTTTTTGGTTAATTTTAGTTATTCACCAAAATTTGGTTCATTTGGGTTAGTTTTAACTTACTTTCATGTTTTAAACTATCCCGATGCGCTGTAGCCCTTTTTGGTGCTTTTGGTTAGTCGCTCAATAAACATTCAGTTAATTTCAGTTAGTTTTAATTTATTTTAGTCACTTGAACCGACTCCGATTAGTTTTCGTTTAGTTTTGGTTAGTCGCCAAAATTGGGTTCATTTGAATTAATTTTAACTTGCTTTAATATTTTTGTTCTGTCCCGATTCGATTTAGCCCTTTTTGGTGCTTCTGGTTACTTGTTCAATCAACTTTCGGTTAGTTTCAGTTAGTTCCAATTTATTTTAGTAATTTGAACCGGATCCGATACGTTATAACCAATGTGAGTGTATTTGGTTAGTTTTGGTTAGCCGCAAAAGTTCGGTTAATTTGAGTTACTTTTAACTTACTTTAATTTTTTTTAATCTGTTCCGGCGATACATTTTAATCCTTCTTGGTGCTTTTGGTTACTTTTGGTTAGTTTGTGTTAGTAGTTCAATCAACTTTCGGCTAGTTTCAGTTATTTTTAATTTATTTTTTTTATTTGAACATATTTCGTCCGCATAAACCCTAACCTAATCTAACATGATCTCTCACGCATATGACGTCATGTGTGGCAAATGTAGCATGCACTTTTTCACAATTTGATGTTCCATAACAGGAAAACAGAGACATTTTCAATGTTAAAAGTACTACGGCAGACGTAGCGCGATGAGAGAAATTCTCACAAATTCAGCCAATCACTTGATAAATGCACCCGATTAATTGGCCAGGTTAAAGAAGGCACCAAATAAGTCAGCTAGAGTGGAGGACAGCTCTGCTCGCAAAGCCATCTCCGAAAACTGACGATTTCGCAGAAAATGAGAGAGAAATACTCGTAGCGCGAGTAATGCAGTGTTAAGATTTTTAAGAAGCTATAGATGTAGTTTACTAGCTTAATATGTTCTTTTTTATATTTAAATTCCCACAATATTTGTCAGATATTTTAAACATTCTGCTTTATATAAATATGTTTTTAATAAATAAATCAAGTTACAAACTGCCAAATAAATTATTTTAATTGGTGTTACCTTTATTTAGAATATTTTTGAATTTAGTATACGTTACTATTTTGTATAACTTTGTTATATAGTTTTATTCATTTGAATCGCGTACTAAAAATTACCTTAATCGCTCTTTGAAATATCATGTATCAAATAATAACCGAGGAAATAATTTTGCATCAGCTAATACTTTTTAAATCTCCCCTCACAGACTGCTCGCTGCTGAAGGTAGGGTGAAAACTAATTTTTTACCGTGCTGCGGCTTTTGCGTTTGATCCAAAACCATCAAACTATTTTTGCTGAGTGAATCTACTCGATATTATTTGTACTCTGCCCAAGTCTATCACTTGAACTCAAGCCACCGAAGCATCCATGTCTCCGTAGCCGGATCCGCTGGGCTCGTCCAATCTAATCTAATGCAATTCCAATCACACTGGAACAGGTTCGCGTCTTTACATGGCATTATGCCATTTTTGTATATACTCCTGTACATATCCTTTTATGTTGTATAGTGTGATTGTCCTTTTATCTGTATGATTGCCTGCTCATAATGGGCAGATTTAAGCAGGTTTTTTCAATGTTTTCCCTGCATAACCACCCTGGCAGTCATATTTACTCCTTCAAGTAACCTTCGCTAAATATTTTATAAAGCTTTATGCAAACAACTGAGAATATAGCAATGAAACACCTTGTATATCATGCAAATTTTAATCCAAAAGGATCATGAAGAGCGTAACAGAGCGCTTTCGGCCGTAGCCATCATCAGTGTTACCTGAAAGTAAGTAAAGGAACCCCTTGTCAGTGGTGAGTCAAGAAATATTGTTGAATTGAGACATTGTTTATTTATGGTAAATAATTTTTTTTTTTGAAAAGAATACTGTTGTGCCCAGTTATAAACTTGTTGGGATTAAAACAATTTTTATTACAAAAAGGGGGATTAACTGAAGTAATTAATAAGAATGACGTTTTTTTTTGTGTCATTTTTATACGTGAGAAAGAAAATGGTGGACCTCTTTTACTTACTTGTCAGTAGACAAAGGACATATCCATGGATCAAACACAACAAAAATCGACAATTATCACAATTACATATCACACATTGTGCGTCAAATTATGAGAAATGGTTCACATAATTTAGATTAAAATAAAAGTTAAAATATATCAAAATACAGCAAAAGCATGGTACAAAGATTCGTGCTTTTGGATGACACATTAAATGTGTCGACTGTCACTAATGACAGTCTTGACAAGCAGACTGATGACACTTATATGCCGAAAGACGGCGGTAATTGTAAATTTTAAGTTTTAAAAAGACAAATATTAAGTTGGAAGATAAAAGCAGATAACGTTACTGCAGCGGTCCGAAATTAACCTAAAATACAAAAGGGGCTGCTACTATGCCAGATGAGACAAACAAAAGCCATAATACGCATTGAATGGCTAAAATGCAATTGAATACTTGAGAAATCGGTTGACTGTGATGGCTTGCTAGTTGGTTTGAAGGAAAATGCCTGATCAAGTGAAAGTAGAGGACTAACTTAGAGATGAGGTTAGCCTAGGCTAGCTCAACTCGACGGATAGAACAGAAAAGAAAAGAGATGAAAATAACCTAAGTTAACTCAACTCCCAGAGGACTAGCTTAGGAAGGGATGAAATTAGCCTAAGCTAAATCAACTTGAAAGATAGAGAAAGAGGAAGACAGATGAAAGATAAAAGTGAAATAAAAATTAACTTAAATTACATTGCTGTAGTAGAAAACAGGACAAATTATTTGAAATGGAAAACGCTTGATCAAGCGGCCCCCCCAACATTTAAGTGTATGGGCAAAGGTTAATTCAGTCGAGAAGCCTTCTGTGTAAAGGGATATAAGATCTGTTGAGATTGACCTGAGTGTTGAGGCAATGGTTGTTTGTGCGCAGCTCGCTGTTGATCTCGATGTCCTCCATGAAATCCAGCCTATTGAAGTTTTTTGATGAAATGTTATGCAAAATTTTTGAATCGGAATGAGGACTGAAGTTGTGGTTATGATTGCGCAAATGTTCTCCGAAAGCAGAATTGTTTCTGTTCAAATGTTCGTTGATACGGACCTTCAATGGTCTACATGTCCTACCTATGTAGGTGCACTCGCAAGAGTTGCACGACAACTTGTAAATACCACTTTTTGAGAGTATATCTATTTTATCTTTAGTGTTATTTAAAAAGGTTTGTAATTGATTTCTGTTTTTAAAGGAGAGTTGAGAATTACTGACAAATTGGTGAATTATTTTGGAAATCTTGCGGTTCGTTTCTAAGTCAAAAAAAGGGATGGAAAAGTATTTTTTCTGTGAATTATCAATTAGATTGTGAGAAAGGTCTTTTCTTAGTTTTTTGAGTTTTGTCTTGTTAATTAAAGTGTCAACAAGACTAAGATCAAAATGGTTGTTGAACGCGATTTGTCTAATTATATTTACCTCTTTGTTGTATTGGACAGAAGACAAAGGTATATTGAGTAACCTATTGACATAGCAATGGAAAGCTGCCATCTTGTGTTGCGACGGGTGGTGGGAATAGTAAGATATAGTGTGGTCCGTTTGAGTAGGTTTCCTATAGATCGAAAACTTAAGACTCTCCATCGCTCTATGAACAGTGATGTCCAAAAAATTAAGTTTATTATTATTTTCAAGTTCGATTGTAAAATTAATGTTCGGATGGATGATATTAAGTTTGTCTGGAAGAGCGTTGACCCCCTGAGCATCGCAATCAAGGAAGCAAAGACAATCATCCACATAACGGAACCAATGTAGGATCTCTCGATTTATGGGAGTGACTATATGACTGTTTTCCAAATTGTTCATGAAAACATCTGCTAAAAAAGGAGAAAGACAGCTGCCCATTGCTAAGCCATCAGGTTGTTTATAATATTTGTTATTGAATTGAAAAAAGTCCTGAGACAAACAAAGGTTTAGAAGTGACAATAAGTTAATTTTCTGTTGATCGTTAACATTACATGAAGTAAGAAGATCACCGACAAGTTGTACTGCCTCGGTTTTTGGTACTGTAGTAAATAGGTTAGACACATCGAAAGAAACCATAATGTAATTGTGCGCAAGTTGTAAATTTTTTAGTTTATTGATTAAAGAAATGGAATTACTTACCGAATATATAGGAGTAAACTTAGTGATATCCTTGATCAGGTTATATGTAAACTGAGCTAGGAAATAAACTGGTGTAAAACTTACCACAGGTCTGATAGGTGTATCTATTTTATGGATTTTAGGGAGGCCATACAACCTAGGTATTGTTGGATTGCTAGAAATTAGATTTTTCTTAGCATTATTTTCTTCGAAAAACGGTTTGAAATGCTTGATGAGCCTGGTGACTTTCCTTATAAAACTATTAAAAGGGTTGTTAGGTAATTGAGAGAATTTATTATCTACTAAGAATGTCTCAACTTTAGAAATGTAGTCTGTCTTTTTGAGAATAACTAAGCAATTGCTTTTATCTGCCTTAGAAACAATGAGATCTTCATTTTTAATTTTTCATTTGAGCTTTTTCAAAGTTTTAAAATAGAAATTAGAAGAACGAGTGTAAAATTTTGATAGATTTTTCTTTGTGTTATACAAGATGTTATGAAAGTCGTTACGAATTCTTTTTTTGATGTTAGAATCGTTGGAGATTTGCTCAACCAAAACATCAAGCTCAACCGCGAACTGCAAAACATCACCCTCGGACAGTGAAGGTCTCAAACAGTGTTTAAGCCCCAAGTTTAAAAGTTCAAGCTCATCTGTATCAAAAATTGTGTCGGTCAAATTCTTGATTCTCTCATGAAATTTAAAATTTGAGAATTTCTTGGAGGCGGAATTGAATCTCTGCAAGTTAGAATTGATTTTTTGTTTGATGAGAGCATCAAGCTTGGACCTCACTCTTGCAAACTTAAGATTTTTAGCATCCGAAAGTTCATCAGAGATATTATTAGAAAATTCAGAGAAGTGATCGAGACCGAATTGGTCGACAAAGTTGTCATAATTTTAATCTAAATTATGTGAACCATTTCTCATAATTTGACGCACAATGTGTAATATGTAATTGTGATCATTGTCGATTTTTGTTGCGTTTGATCCATGGATATGTCCTTTGTCTACTGACAAGTAAGTAAAAGGGGTCCACCATTTCCTTTCTCACGTATAAAAATGACACAAAAAAAACCTTCAGTCGTATTAAATACTTTAGTTAATCCCCCTTTTTGTAATAAAAATTGTTTTAATCCCAACAAGTTTATAACTGGGCACAACAGTATTCATTTTCAAAAAAAAAAAAATTTATTTACCAAAAATAAACAATGTCTCAATTCAACAATATTCCTTGACTCGCCACTGACAAGGGGTTCTTTCAGGTAACACTGATGATGGCTATGGCCGAAAGCGCTCTGTTACGCTCTTCATGATCCTTTTGGATTAAAATTTGCATGATATACAAGGTGTTTCATTGCTATGTTTCGTACATGCCCACAGCCCTTACCCTTCATTTAACAACTGAGAAGGCAACGCCTTTCAAGGGTCTTCCCATGTAAAGGATACAACTATTACAGCACCACATACCCTATATAAAATTAGGCTAAGACCAGCCCCCTAAGGGTGCCTTACTGTTGGCAACGGCGTTGAGCTAACAAAGCCTAAGCTTAACAACGGTAGATTGTTTTCTATAATCATAAGGCATAATTAGATGTAGGAAATGTAGTTGAAATACCGATGAATGTTGAAATAAAGATGCTTATGCTCTATATGGCACGTCGACAAAGTACAAAAGATTTTTTTAAATTAACTAAGAAATTAAGTATTTTGCAGGTAAAGTAAAAAACGAGAACGGAATGTTTGAAGGTTTAAGGAATCCAATCCCTTTTCGTATGAAAACTTGATCTTATTAGAAAAGTACAATATTGGTTTTTGTTCCTTTTATTTTATGACATAATATGTTTTGCAGAGTTGTTTTGTATCAGTTTTGGCATTTCCTTTGTTTTTGTTTTTTTTCAATTTCGATAATTTCATCTAT
Organism: Pissodes strobi; assembly: GCA_016904865.1. Lineage (NCBI taxonomy): Eukaryota > Metazoa > Arthropoda > Insecta > Coleoptera > Curculionidae > Pissodes > Pissodes strobi. The sequence continues at coordinate 8,619 of MU186318.1, read as the reverse complement.
TTTTCATCTTTTTGTATGATTTTTTCTTTTTAATATTTTTACGTTTTCGAGATCAAGACCATGATGTTTTTCAACGCTATGTGTTGATGAAGCTGTTTCATTTCTTTTGTCAAATTGTTCTTTAAAACCTTAGCTTGAATATTGTCTTGGGGTGTTGCCATATTTAACATAATCCGATTACAAATTATTATTTTTCAAAAAGTTTTAAAAAATGCTACTTTTTAAATGAAATGGCATTTTAACGTCACTAAGGGTCATTCTACAAGGGCGGTTAAAACGCGACTGTTTTGCCGCTAGGAACGGCCCATTTAAAGAAAACCTATGCTTTTAAATGACGCTATCTACGCTAGCGTTTTTGCTGCTGCCTCAGTCGGCGTTGAAACAGCTAGTGGCCGTTGCAACGCCTCTGGAGACGTTGCGGCCGCTAGCGTCATAAACGTGAATCAAACTACACGAGGCGAAAATACGCGGTTGTGCCGCATCTACGTTAGGAGTGACCTTCGCAGCTGCAAAACAGCCGCGTTTCAACTGCCCATGCAGAATGAGTCCAGCGTTTCGATCGCTGTTTTTTATTTATTTATTCATCAACGTATCAACATTTTCAAGTAAGTAATTAGTGATTACATTTACACTAATCTAAACTAATCTAAAATTATCCGTTTAGCCTCACTCTTAAAACGAACCTTTGAACTATTAAAGAAATTCAGCATTTCACAATGCTTGCTTACATTAGCTGAAATCCTATTGATGGAGCTGAACAGCAAGTACCACGCTCTACAGTAAGGTATGTGAAGAAGTGTTTTACTTCGTGTTCGGTAAGTAGGAATGTGAAATTGAAAGAGTTCCAGGCACTCGGGGCTTTTTATGAAACCATTGATAATATTAAAAGCAAAACAGGCATCGAAGTATTCCCTCCTACAGGATAATGAAATCAATCCCAGGTATGACATAGTCTGCTCTTCACCAAGATAAATGTTTTGAAGGAGAAGTTTGTACTTTGCAAATTTAATAAATTTATGTTGTACCTGTTCGAGTCTATTTATGTGGGGCTGATAATATGGAGACCACACAATGCAAGAGAATTCCAGAATAGATCTAACAAGTGACATATATAGTACCTTTAATGCGTTCACACCAGTAAAATCTCTGCAAGACCTCTTAATAAATCCCAACATTCTATTGGCCCTGCCAACAATAATTTCGAAGTGCTCAGTGTACGTCAATTTAGTGTCCAAGTAAACACCGAGATCCTTGACTATAGATACTTCTTTAACTGGAATATCGTTTATATGATATTGGACAGGAAGTCTACATAGAAGCCTACTAAACCTCATGAAAAAGCATTTTTTAATATTCAGCAGCATATCATTGCGCTGGCACCAGTCAGAAATCAAACACAGATCATTCTGCAAGATCAATACATCCTGAATGGATGATACTTGACAGAATAATTTCATGTCATCAGCAAACATTAAGAAATGTGATGACAGACAAACACCAAGATCATTTATAAATTAACTAAAAAGAAATGACCCCAAACGGGATCCCTGAGGCACACCAGAGGTGGAACCGAAAGGTACTGACAAATAACCATCAATATTCACTTGCTGTTTTCTGTTAGATAAGTATGATTCCAGCCAAGAGAATAAAGACCCGGAGACCCCATAACATGCCAACTTCGAGAGCAACAAACTGTGGTTAACCTTGACAAAAGCCTTACTGAAATCAGTATATATAGGATGGGTCTCACAATTCTCCTCAAGTGTACTATTAATAAAGTTTGTAAAAAGAAATAAATTTGTATCTACAGACCTACCAGAAATAAAACCATGCTGTTGACTCAGGATTATGTTAGAAAACGTGTACGAGAGATGCCTCTCAACGTGACGCTCAAACAACATTGGTATTGCAGATATAATACTAATAGGCCCATAGTTACTCACATCTCCCTTACTACCAGATTTGTGTATAGGAGTTACGTAGGATAGTTTCCAGACTTCAGGAAAAAGACCAGTAGCAAGGGATTGTGAGAAGATGTGCATTAGAGGAATATAGAGGGTACGAGAGCATGATCTCAGAGCGAGATTTGGGATGCCATCAGGACCAGGCCCCTTACTTATATCAGCCTCAGACAACAACCTTTCCAAGTCACTGGCGGTTAAAGAGATTTTAGAGATAATATCATTCTCACTCAAAACAGATATATTATTTGATAGTCTTTTCGGATTGTACACAGATGCAAAAAACTCTGCAAAGAGATTCGCAATATCAACGCCATTATTGGCACTGCTTGTATTAAGAAACATTTCCCCTGGAACTGTACCCTGGTCCCTCTGATTTCTTATGTACTTCCAAAAAGACGTTACATTGGAAGAAATAGAGTTTTCAGTATTCTTTATGTATTGATCGTAACATTCCCTAGTTAGAGCCCTGCATTGGTTGCGCAGCACACTGAAAGAATCATAATCAGCAATACAATTTGAGATCTTGAAAATTCTGTGTGCTTTTTTCTTTTCAAGTATTTTATTCTCTAAGGTATTCGAAAACCAGACAGGAAAACGTTCACCAAAGCGGCGTCGTTTTAGAGGTACGAACATATTGAAACAGTCGTACACTACAGAATAGAAATTTCCGACAGAAATATCCATGTCATCATCTAAAATTGAGAGCCAGTCAAAATTAAGAAAGTAATTCTTAATCACGCAAAATTCGGCTTTTTCGAAGTCATAACAGACACAATCTGCAGGGCTCAAACATGCCCTCTCACTCTGAGATAAAGACAACTCTAACGCCGGATGGTAAGGATCACAATTGACTAAACCACCGCATCTAGCAATTGAGTGAGGCTCAAAATTTGCGAAACGTAAGTCTAAAATAGCATTATTAACATTGGTTATATCATTATATTGGGATAGACCCAAATACGCAGTAGTATCACACAATAAAGCGTCCCTAACAGATCTTACATTTCCCGGTAATAAACTTAAGAGGTCCTCATTTAAACAGTTATGTGTGAAAGATTATAATCGCCTATGACGAATACATTGTCAAATAATTCACAAGCTTGAGTTACCGATTTTAAATGCAACTCATAGTACGTCATATCCATAGAGGGAGGAATATACACACAACCCATACAGTACACCCGGTTCCCAATTGTCACGGACACCCACACCTCTTCCACTGCAGGGTTGTTGAAAGTTAGGCGTCGAGACTTAAAAACGTTATTGACAGCGAGCAGAACACCACCACCACGAGTTTTGCTACTATTATCAGACTTTCTGGTCCGGTAAACCACATAACGCGCGTCAAGAAATTCAGAGTCACTAATCGTGTCATCCAACCAAGTCTCAGTTAGGGCTATTAAACCGTACGATTCAGCAAGAGTTGCACACAGAAAGTCACTAAGTTTTGTTTTTAGACCTCGAACATTCTGGTACAGAAGCGTTGCATCGTCTAGTGACGCTGATCCACCCCTCCTCCGGGCTGAAAATTTCCAGTTCCGTTATTGGTTCTAAAAGGGCGCCGGGGACGAAACTCCTTTATTGCTGTACCAGCAGGCCAAAAGTTCGGGTCAAGTAATCCACTAAGAATTGACTCCTTGACGCCAATCTTGAAAGACGCCACATCCTCATTCTTATCAAGGACGAAGCATTTTACATCAGAAATCAGCAGCTGATCCTTGACATACTCCAGTATATTCTCTTCAGTAGTGTTAGAGTCACATCGACCAAGATACAGCCATTGACGTCTTTCGGCAGCTGTAAGACGGCCACTGCCATTACTACTTGTACCTATAATTGGCTGCTGTGTACCCCTCTGGGAAGATGAACCTGCAGAAACCTGAGGAGTTCCCTGTAAAGACTTTCCTTTTAATGATGATTCTTTATTTTGTTTATGTTGTTTATGGACAACGCCAGGCAATGGAAAATTCAGCTCACCTGTTGGCATTTGCTGCACTACACCGGTGTTAGCAATGGACAATTGAGTTTTTAACCCTTGTAGTTCTTTCTCCAAAAAGTCCATCCTCCTGAGAAGTTCTGAGTTTCTGCGTTCCAGTTCAAGTATTCTAGGAGCACATGCATCCATGCCCTTATTATTGTTGTTGCATGTTTGTGGTAGCAACCATGCTACTATTTTCCAGTACACCGGCAGGTTCTTGAAGTGAAGTGCGTTTAGAAATATTCAAATTAGTAACATTGCTTTTTATTAAGGAGATATCGCTGGATACGTCACTCAGTACGCCCATACAGGTATCCTGTTTGGTGCCGAATGCAGCCAACTGACTGTGGACATGAGCGAATTTATCCGAAATTGAGCTGTTTAAACCATCGACCTTTTGATTTAGCTTGTTAGAGAGCCTACTGTACATTGAATTAAAAACATCCTGCAGTTGTTGCTTCATGCTGGATATGTTGTCTCCTTGCGCCTCCTTACTGTGTGATTTAACAACATTTACACAATCTCTACAGGCATACAACATTGTTCTACTCTTCAACTGTGTGACTTGGGCTTCTGAGGTAGTGAAATTGGAACATTCACCGCTCCACAGAAATCACAAATTATCCTATATTTTACCTCCTTATCATTCAGCACAGCCTCACACTTTGAGCATGCCATGACCAGCGTTGATGAATCGTCGAAATGAAACCAACTATAGCTGGACCGAAATCAAAATGCACGGAAAGCACTGAGATGTGCAGATGAAACGCACTATAGGTAGGTCTTATCAATGTTTGGAACTAAGGTTTTTGCACCTTTTACGATACGGAATGCAGGCACGAAACAGGAAAGAAAATGTACGCTAACTACCAAATTATGATTAAAACAAACTTAAAAGATTAGAGAAGGATAGCTGGTGATGCAATTTAACACTGTGCAAAATTTTACAATTAAAATAACCGGGAAACACCGAAACAAACGATATTAACGAATCAAAAGAAAAAACACCACCACCGACTGTGTTCGTCGTCGCTCGACTCGCGCGGTTTAACAGTCGCGTTTTGACAGTCACATGTAGATTTGAGAAATTTGGTGCGGTTGCTAGCGGCAAAACAGTTGCGTTATAACTGTTCGTGTAGAATCGCCCTAATGACTTTTTCGTTGATCTTTCCTTTAATAATCAGGCTGTTGCCAGTTTTTCCTAGGCTTTTTATCGAGGGCGATTCTAGGGGCTTTATCTTCTTTAGCCAACACCCGCCTCGCAATCTAATTGAAATTTTCCTAATTTGACTTTGAACTCTTGGCATCTCTGTATGGAGATCTAGACCGTAGTTGTACTCGACAGCCTCTTCTGAAATGGCCAGTCCTGCCACATATTTAGCACTGATTTGAAATATTTCGGTTACGTGGCCTAGCTTCTATTGGCTCCCGCAATCTACTCGTGGCCTGAAGCAAAGAAAATTCTACTGAAGAACTTCGGTTAATTTCTTCAAAATTCCGCCCATCTCAGTTAATTCACAGCTGTTCGCCGGCGTTTCCCTCTGGATAGATACGGCGCTGATTTTTGACTTAATATGTTACAGGCCGCCTCGATTTCTAAAGCTCTACCCAGAGCTTCACTGCTGTTATCAAATTTAGCTAAACGTAGCATCTTCTGAGTTTCTGGATCTCTGATACCATCCACGAAATATGGAGCAAATTCCTTTTCAACTTTTGCTGTTGCTCCTGAGTAGGCCAATTGAATGAGACGTCTAACATCTGCCTCAAATTCTTGCAGGTTTTGACCAGGTTTCTGATGTCGGGTCTTTACTTGTGCCTGAACAGTTGTCTTCTGTGTTGGTCTCCAAATCGTCTCTGTAGAGTAGCTACAAGCATGTCGTATTTTCCTGTTGACTGTTGGGAATGGTCTGTAGTAGTTTCAGGGTAGATCCACGATGCGATATCACTAGTGTTGTTGCCATTTCTTCGTTATCTCAACGGTTGGCATCAACAGCGGCGTCAAATTGTCTTTTGTACATTGTTCAGAATGTTTGACCGTCATACTTTGGCAGTTTGATATTCTGTCCTGTGGGGAATACCCTCTCGGTGAGTCCTTGATTTTTTAGTCTGGTAACTTCGGCTTGTAGATTCCTTAAATTAAACGAACTGTCAAAAGTATTATTCAGATGCCCAGACGTTTAAAACAATTTTGAGTCATGACCCTCTTCTAAAATTTGCAAAATTTTCTAAATCAAAGGATGCCGCCGCAAGATGACTAGCTGGTTGTGAATAAGCTGTGCTTATAGCATTTTAATGAATTTTGCTAACGAAACTACAGTAATCGTCTGGCAACAGTGTGCCTTCTTAAAAATCTCTGTTTCGGCTATTGTGACATTTGACAGTAAAAAGGGAGGATGGATATTTACAAGTAAAATTTAATTTTGTCTAATGGGGCATGAAGATTGGGATAATGACAAAGAAATTAAATGCAGAATTGAAGCAGCTCGAAATAACTTTTTTAAATTTAAAAGCGTGCTAACTAGTCGTGACATTAAATTAAAGCTAAGATTACGTTATGCCAAATGTTATGTATGGTCGGTGTTGCTGTACGGTGCAGAGACCTGGACATCAAAGTCATCTTCCGTCAACAAAATAGAAGCATTTGAAATGTGGATGTATCGTAGAATGCTAAGGGTGTCATGGACAGACAGAGTAACCAACGATGAAATTCTAAGAAGAATAGGCAGAGACCGCGAGTTAATGCTTAATGTGTAAAAGAAGAAAACATCTTTGTTGTTGTTGTTGTATTTTGGACATATAATGCGAAATATCAACTGCTGCAACTTATTGTCGAAGAAAAAATAGAGGGAAAGCGAGGGATGGGCAGAAAGCAAATGTCATGGTTAAGAAATATAAGAGATTGGACGGGGTTAAAAACGATAGGAGAGTTGGTCCACACAGCAACCGACAGAGAAATGTATGGAAATATGGTAGCCAACATCCAACAATAGTGGATAGGCAGGCGAAGAAGAAGAAGAATGGGGCTATGAGTCGCTTTAAATTAGGACCGGAACAAAACGGAGGCCTCTCGTTCGACGCAAATGTCTCCTAGTTAATATTTTCACCCGAAAATTCATTTTCAAATGTGTTTTGTCTATATTTCTAGTGCTTTTGTGAAGTGGTGCTGAAAACTTGTGTCAAAACTGGAACTTTGAGGGCATTTTTTCGGCTCAAATGTAGCGGATCCTCCGATTTTTTTGGCTTAAACTAGTCTATAGGACACCCTCTTTCTAGTGAAAAATGAGAATTTGCAAAATCGACAAAACCTGTATATCCCCAAACCCTACAAACCAAATAATATAAATAACAACACAAATCGCAATTATTTTATCGAAGCGAGAAACGAGTGCAAGCATGTGATCGACGAAACTAAGGACAAACACAATCAAAGGATCAGGAATAAACTTTTGCAATGCCCCAGTGGTTCCAGGAATTTCTGGTCGGTAGCAAAGGCAGTAAGTAACAACTGTACAAAAACGTCTCTCCCACCTTTGACGGACGAACGTGGCATCACGGCGACTACAGCCAAAGAAAAAGCAAACATGCTCGCCAAAATGTTTTCATCGCACTCTACCTTAGGCGTGCCCCAAGGCAAGACTCTCCCCACTATACCGAACATCAACACCACCATGGCAGAAGTCAAGTTTTCTCATCGTGATATTCGCAAAATCCTTAAAGAACTAGATACGCAAAAGGCATCAGGATCGAACGGAATACCTGCCATCGTGCTAAAGAACTGCGCCAACGAACTAACACCCGTTTTTTCCAGGCTTTTTTCTCTTTCATACAGAAAAGGGATTTACCCATCCTCTTGGAAAGTCGCTCGAGTGAAACCTGTTCCAAAAAAAGGCAAGAAAACCACGCCCTCAAACTATCGCCCAATTGCCTTGCTCCCAATAATCTCCAAAGTCATGGAACGTGTAGTCAACCAGCAACTACTCAAGTACCTCGAGAGCAACAGAATAATCAGCGATAATCAATACGGCTGTCGCAAAGAGAGATAGACAGGAGATATATTGGCCTACGTCACTCATATATGGAGTAGGGCAGTTGAAAACTACGGAGAGTCTCGAGCGATTGCGTTGGATATTTCAAAGGCATTCGACAGAGTTTGGCATAACGGACTGCTCAACAAACTGCCGTCCTTGGGACTGCCCGCCTCTCTCTGCAGCTGGCTGGCCAGTTTCCTTAAGAACCGATCCCTACACGTTGCAGTCGATGGACACATCTCGGACACATTCACCATCAACGCGGGCGTTTCTCAGGGCGCAATACTTTCACCAACTCTGTTCCTCATCTATATTAATGACCTGCTGATCGAAACGAAAAATTCTGTTTACAGTTTTACAGATGACAGTACCCTTGTCTTCCACTTTAGATCAGAAAAACCCTTACCAGTGACTGAGACTCATCACCGCAGACATGAGCAGATTACAGCAATTAATCAAGACCTGGAAAAAGTTCAAACTTGGGGCGACCGAAATTTGGTCCAGTTCAATGCAGCAAAGACCCAAGCAGCAACGTTTACTAAGAGGGCCAATATAGCGAGCCCTGACATCATTATGGCAGGATCGACCATTCCTTCATCCTTGTCAATCGGGCTGCTGGGTGTCTCGGTCAACAGCAATATGTCATGGC
>MU186317.1:53769-92811 GCA_016904865.1 Pissodes strobi | reverse complement strand
AAAAAAAAAAAAAAAGCAATGGGGTTCGAACCCGCGTTTTCCAGGTGAGACCCAACGATCTAAACCTCTACACCACGAGAGCTCTTGACAGAAACTGATTGCATCATGCAGACATATCGTAACACGAGATGGATCTACCAATAGGAGAGGTCGATTTTTACATAGTGCACTATTTGTGTAAAGGATCTTTAAATGCATCTGATACTATCTTTACTGGTTTACCATACAGGGTTAGTAAAAAGAACCGGAACGCTTAAATATCTTCAAAATCGTTAAAGCTACATTTACAAAATTCGGTACCTGAGGGTTTCCGGGCATGCGGAATTGAATCATAATATCGGCACTGTTGCGAGATTTCCCAGTTTTGTGCTACATGGAGACATTTTGTTATCTTAAATGGAACACCTCACTTATTTTTGTTGCAATAAATTGGGCGTATCAAATTTAGTATGATCCTAAATTTTCAAAATTTTATCTTTTCTAATTGCTGAGATGTGACAACAACGCATTATTAGTAAAAAGTACCGAAACGCTTAAATATCTTCAAAATCGCTCAAGCTGCATTTACAAAATTCGGTACCTGGGGGTTTCCGGGCATGCAGAATTGAAGCATGATATCGGTACTGCTGCCAGATTTGCAAGTTTTGGGCTACAAGGAGTCATTTTGTTATCTTAAATGGAACGCCCCATTTGTTTTTATTGCAATAAATTGGGCGTGTCAAATTTAGTAAAACACCAAATTTTCAAAATTGTATCTCTTTTAATTGCTGAGATGTGACACCAACGCATTTTTAGTAAAAAGTACGGGAACGCATGAATATCTTCAACATCGCTAAAGCTGCTTTTACAAAATTCGATACCAGGGGGTTTCCGGGTCTGCTGAATTGAACCATGATATTGACACTGTTGCCAGATTTCCCAGTTTTGCGGTACACGGAGTCAAAATTGTGATATTGTCATCTCAGCACATAATAGATAAAATTTTTAAAATTTGGTATCCTACTAAATTGGACGCACCCAATATGTTGCAATAAAAACAAAGGGTGCGTTCCATTTAAGATAACAAAATGACTTCATGTACCGCAAAACTGGGAAATCTGGCAACAGTGTCAATATCATGGTTCACTTCCGCATGCCCGGTACCGAATTTTGTAAATGCAGCTTCAGCGATTTTGAAGATATTTATGCGTTCCCGTACTTTTTTCTAAAAATGCGTTGTTGTCACATCTCAGCAATTAAAAGAGATACAATTTGAAAAATTTGGTGTTTTAGTAAATTTGATACGCCCAATTTATTGCAATAAAAACAAATGGGGCGTTCCATTTAAGATAACAAAATGACTCCGTGTAGCGCAAAACTGAGAAATTTGGCAACAGTGCCGATATCATGGTTCAATTCTGCATGCCCGGAAACCCCCAGGTACCGAATATTGTAAATGTAGCTTTAACGAATTTGAAGATATTTAAGCCTTCCGGTACTTTTTACTAAAAATGCGTTGTTGTCACATCTCAGCAATTAGAAGAGATAAAAGTTTGAAAATTTGGGGCCTTACTAAATTTGATATGCCCAATTTATTGCAATGAAAATAAGTGGGGCGTTTTATTTAAGATAACAAAATGACTCCGTGTAGCGCAAAACTGGGAAATCTGGTAACAGTGCCGATATCATGGTTCAATTCCGCACGCCCGGAAACCCCCAGGTACCGAATTTTGTAAATGTAGCTTTAACGATCGGTTCTTTTTACTGACCCTGTATATCAAATGCCCCAGCTTACTTAAAGCCATACTGCGCCTAATTCTAATTCAGATATGATATAGTTTTAAGACTTCTGCTTATGTACGCTACAAGGTTTTCGTCTTTTTGTAACAATACTGCTCCAATGTCGTATGCGTGTGTAATATGGTGTCTTTATTCAGGTTAACATGTTGTAGAACTGGTACTGTTGTCGATTTATATTTTATTATGGCGAATGCTCCATTTTGTTCAGCTCAAGGTAGGGGTTCGCGAGACTATGGTCTCGGTTTCGGTCTTGTCTCGGTCTCGTTTTCGACCGAGACCAGGAAATTAGAATCGAGACCGAGACCGAGACTTACCTATCGAGACCGAGACCAAGATAACGAGACTCTCGGTCTCGGTCTCGAAAAATATTTTTATTTGATGAATTTTCAAAACTTATTTTTCTGAAAAAAAAATAGTATATTGTGTAACTAGGAGAAAAAGCAAAATATTCCTCGACGACTGTGGTAGTTGCTGGACGAGGCGCAGCCGAGGCCAGCAACACAGGATTCCAGGAATGTGCTTTTCCTACGAGTTGCACATACTATTTTTTATCCGATCGAAATTAATTAGAATACGTACTTATATAAATAGAGCCAAATATTACTGTAAATAAAAACGGTGTTTTAAATTTAAACTCAACATAATATCAAGTTTTGAATCGAGCGAGCTTGAAGTCTATTACGTAGCTACGGAAACTACAGCTAAATGTTACTTTTGATAGACGTCAGATCTGACAAACAAGGCGTTTGAATATGACAGAAATGTTACATTCCCGGCCTAGGACGGGAATGTTATATTCCCGGACTGTTATTTTCTATTCTTGTACAGTTATTGCATGTTGCCAAGCAACGAATACAATATACTGGAATCATGACTTTTGCGGTGAGAAAACACATCGGAAAGGTGTCGTTTTTCGTCCGATCGGATAAAAACAAATTTTTATGTATTTTATTGGCAATTTATGCCAACGGTGTCCAATCAACCAAAAAATTGAAAAATCGTGCAAATCCGGGTATAACGCTTGCTTATTTTAAATTGTGCTGTTTCTTTTTAAGATTCTAGAAGAAATGTTATACTGTAGTAGATAACTTATTTTGAGCCATTTCCAAGCAATAAACAGCCATGAGTTTTTACATTTTTCGTAATATCTACAGGGTAATAAAACATCGCGTATCCATTAAAACAACTGGACATCTACTTCTGGTACAACCGTGTCAGATTAGTATATTAAAAGATGAATGGCCACCTTTGACCATATCCACTTACACAGTATATACCGTATACGTATACAGAGTATCCCAAAATTAGTGGACGGAGCATTAGCCCTGTAGTTATTGGTCAAAAATACATTAAATTTTTTCTATAAACATATATCGGGAAACGCCCCCTACGAGGCCTGTTAAAGATGTTTTTTTTTCTAATTATTTCCAAAATTGTGTAAAATATAGTTGTAAAATTTTGGAATTCCCCTAAGTAAATTAAATTTAATATTTAAAATTCGGAAATGGAATAAGAAATAGAAAATTTTAGTCAGGTCAGTTGCTTAACATTTTGGGAGTGAATCTAAAAAACTAAAATCAACTTTTTTTGTCATTATTTTATTTTCTTTTCAAATTTGAAAATTTGAACTTTTTTACGTAAAAAAGTGCTTCTTATTTCGTATTATTAGGACGCAGGGTTTTGAGAAAAACGGATTTATAAATGTATTCCGACTGCCAAAAACGGGTGTAAATTGAATGCTATAGTTTATCAAATTTTGAAAATCTGTCATAACATTTTTCTGGAACAAGTGTTTCTACCAATTTATAATAATATGAAGTTTTGTAACGTCAAAAGGAATTTTTGGGGAATATCAAAAATTATAACCTTTATTTTACTCCCGTTTTTGGCAGTCAATATACTTTAAAATTCGTTTTTCTCAAAAACGCTGCGTCCTAGCGAAACAAACTAAGAGGCACTTTTTTGCGAAAAAAAAATTCAAATTTTCAAAATTTGAAAAAAAAATTTATAGAAAGTGAGCCCAAAAAAAAAGTTGATTTTTAGGTTCACCCCCTAAAATGTTCGCACCTGACTAAATTTTTTTATTTTTAATTCCATTTTTAAATTCGGAATATTAAAGTTAGTAGAATCCCAAAATTTGAAAACTCTATTTTACACCGTTTCGGAAATACCATATTCAGGGGCCCATTTTTAAGAGGGTCTAGCTCCCTTCCCGATATATATTTATAAGAAAAATTTTAGTTATTTTTGACCGATAAATAACATGGTTGATGTTTCGTCCACTAATTTCGCGACACCCTGTATACCGTTAAATTTTAAGAGTTTTCAAAATAAATTTTTCCATATAATACAGAATATTTGAAAATGACATCACTTTGTATGGCTACGCTGCAACTGATATGAAATGTAAAGAAATAAGAAGAAAAAGCGTTGACAATGCCTGTCGAATTTTGTTTCGTGGATAGTTTTTGTTATAATCGCATTAACAACTTGTATTTACAAAGTCACAGGAGAGTTTATATTTATTTTACTTGCAAATATGATAAAATATGTCAAATAAGGCCGTGGCATACCAAAAATTTTTTGCTTGTTTATTCGCAAATCTGCCAAAATATAGCAAAGAAGGCTTGGCACCCCATCACCCGATAAAAATATCTATTTACGCCACTGTTGTGTAATAAAACTCTGTTAATGGTGAAAAAGAATAGTTCAGAATCTCGAGACCGAGACCATGCATGGTCTCGGTCTCGGTCTGGACGTAGACACCGAGATCGAGACCAAGGTTGTTTTTTCGAGACCGAGACCGAGACCAACCTAGTCTCGGTCGCGGTCTCGGTCTCGCGAACCCGTAGCTCAGGATTTAAATGTTTTCTTTTTCGTTGTCATGTCGTGTAACGTCCGTGTGACCATTGCGAAGTTGTTGAAACATTTTCTGTAGAAATTACAGAATCCCAAAAAATTTTATAGAAACTAATTTAGCTTCATCTGGAAGGGCCCTTTCTCGATGACTTTAAATCCTATTATTTTTATCTCCTTTTTTAGATATTTAAACTTACTTGGTTTAAGGGCTTAATTTGCTTAACCTAATCTGTCAAAGACCTTTCTTAATTTGAGTAAACGTCCTTTGAATGTTTTTGAAAATATTATTATGTCATCGAAGAATATTAAAATCTCTTTCCATTTGATATTGCTAAATACTCATCTGCGAGTTCTTGAAGTATCGCTGGTGCATTGCACGATTCAAAGCTAAGTACAATAAATTCGTACGGTCCATGTCCTTGCGCTAGAAATGCGGTGTATTGCTTTGATTCTTCCTTTATGGGTACTTGCCAATATCCCGAAAATATATTCAGTGTGCTAAACCACGTAGATTTACCTAGAAAACTTAGTATACCATCTTTTTTTGTAAGGGGCCAGGTCCATTTTTTTGTTACAGCGTTAAGTTTTCTGTAGTCGACACAGAATCTGGTGCTGCCATCTTCTTTTTCACTAATACTACTGGACTTGTCCAAGGTGAGTGACATGGTCTTATCACTTTGCTTTCTAGCATTTCTTGGATATCTTTGTCTGTTAAATTTCGTTCTATTTGGCACCGGGTAAGGACGACTTTTATGTGGTTTGACATTTTTCTGTAATGTGTTCTGGTTCTGTTAAATTAGTTCTTCTCATGTGTTTTGGAGATTTGGCTATCACGTCATTGTATTTGAGTAGGAAATTTTCTCACTTTTCTTTTGCTGCCTAATCTGAGATTTTGCAAGATGGTGATCTTTTAATGCTACCCTTTCCTCTTCGTTTGTTGTGTCGTCCTTGAGAGCTAGGCTCCAAGAGATGTCCTCTTTTTCTTCTTCTTCCAATATTGCTAACGTTGTTCCTTTATAAATTTTTGCAGCAGGTTTTACAGCTGTTCTTTTGCTCCATAATCTGAGATTTTGGAAGATGGTAATCTTTTAATGTTATCCTTTCTTCTTCGTTTGTTGTGTCCTTCAAAACTAGGCTCCAAGGGATGTCCTCTTTTTCTTTTTCTTCCAATATTGCTAACGTTGTTCCTTTATAAATGTTTGCAGCAGGATTTACAGTTCTGTTATTTTGCTTCATAATCTGAGGTGTTGCAAGATGGTGATCTTTTAGTGTTACCCTTTCTTCTTCGTTTGTTGTGTCTTCTTTGAGATCTAGGCTCCAAGAGATGTCCCCTTTTTCTTCTAATATTGCTAACGTTGTGCCTTTATAAATGTTTACAGCAGGATTTACAGCTCTGTTCTTTTGCTTCATAATCTGAGCTTTTGCAAGATGGTGATCTTTTAATGTTACCCTTTCCTCTTCGTTCGTTGTGTTCTCTTTGAGAACTAGGTTTCAGGAGATATCTTTTTTTGTCTTTCTTCCAATATTGCTAACATTGTTTCTTTATACATTTTTGCTGGGTAATTTGATTTTGCATGTATGGGTGTAAAAAGTTTTTCTCCGTTTATGTAAATGTTTGATTATATTGGTAATTGTTCAGTTGTCAACTAGTCTACGTCATATTTGCAGTCACAAATATTGGAATAACCCTCTTTTTCTGTGTACTCTGAAATTTCTAACTATAGTGTTTTTTTTAATAGCATAATTATCACTAGCTCCAACTTTATAAACACTGGGTGCTTTCTCTATCATTATATGTGTGAATGGTCCTGGCCTTCTTGGTCTCTTGGATCTACATATGATTATATCTACTCTGGCTTTGTTAAAAATATAGTGTAGCATTTTTAAATTTAACCAGCCTTGTAAATCGATGCCCCAACCTATCCTTGGTAAAGATATTATTTTATATGCATTTTGTTTTGCAATGTCTCTACGTTTCGTTAGGCATTCAGAGATTGTCTGAAATGTTGTTTAATTTTTCTTAACTTTCCTGATATGGACATATAAAGCGATATTATTTTTGTTTTTTGAAGTCAAACTTCTTAAAGCCCGTGTGTCACACGAGTTGACACACGACCTAGCGTAACGATATAAGGCGCATGTAATACCGTGCCTGTTTGTGTTTTTGTGCTCCTTTTGGTATTTGGAAATTTTTACTTGAGAAATGTATTTTGATTGTATCTTGTTTTATGCTTTTCTCTTGCTCCCCAAACTGTTAAAGTTTCATTGGTATAGTGCCCCGTATGTCTTGTTCTTTTTCTATTGAGCATTTTTTTAAAATCATACCTGGCGGTATATTATGATGTTCTGGTTTAAATTGTTTAAATTCATTGGCCTCCCAGTTCTTACATGCAAATATTATAGACTTTTATATCATATCCGTACACCAATATTCAAACTTGAAATTTCAATCATTGTGGGACAATTTATGGTTTTTCATAGAAAGTGTATCTTGGAATTGGAAATGACGATTTTGCGAAGATGTGTTTAGACATTAGACATTTGCGATCTAAACTTACTCGAAGAACGCCCTATATATACAGAGTGTTATTTAAGTACGTGGCCAAACTTTAGGAGGTGACTCTGAGTGATTTTAAAACTAAAAGTTTATATAAACATTGGTCCCGAAATGCATTGATTCCACAATACAGGGTATTCAATTATAACAAAAAAAGGTAGTGTACGCCACTGACTTCTTTCTAATTTTTGTATTTATTTCGGACTAAGGAACTAAAAATACAACTTTTTTGTCTCTAGAATTATTTTCGTATCTTGCTTAGTTTTTAGGGAAAAAATAAAAACCAATGGCGTAGCGTGCATGGATGCGAGTGATGCGTCGCATCCCTTTGGAAAATCTCAAATTCCACAATATTCAGTTGTCTTTTATTTTATTTTTATATCAATACAATAAATTTCCATCAATCATGATTGTTCTGGAATTCTTCTTCATAGTACATAACTAATACCATTTTATAATAAAAGACTATTAAGATAATCGCAATGCTAAAATTTCTCCGTCGCTTAAAATAGCCCCAGGAACGTCTCCACCTACGAAGCGCTACGGAAACTAAATTATCCTGAAAAATGCAAATAAATAATCGATATTAACAAAGTTAGCATGAATATCAGCAGAGGGCTCTGGATGACCGTAGTACTTTCAAACAGTAACAGAGGGATGCTATTTTTCAAGCGCCGCGCCGGCGGCTACTTGTTAGGAAACAAGTTGACCTTGACCACTTTGTCCGGATTTCGTTTGCCATTGTAGTTATGATATTATTTTATAATAAAACGATAAATCAAGTGTTTCTTATAAACCGCCAGTCAGTTGCAAAAATTTTAATATAAACTGCAGATCAATTGAGAAGGTAAACCTAATTTACGTATACATTATTGGTCATCTGGAATGATTAATTTAATTTTGCTGATAAACCCTTGTTAATTAAAAGGAAATTTTGCAAATAATTTGCTGGTCAATTGAAATGATAAATTAACTTTTCATATAATCTTCTGGTTAATTGTAATCAATGAAATTTGGCATAAAACTGTTGCTAAATCAAGATTACCAATTGATTTCTCTCATAAACTGATATTCAATTGAAACGATAAATTTAGTGTATCTTACAAATCGCCAGTCAATTGAAACGACACTTATATTAAATTTTCATATAAACTGCAGGTGAATTGAGAAGGTAAATCTAATTTACCTATAAATTATTGGTCATCTGGAATGATTGAATTTTGCTGATAAACTCTTGTTAATTCAAACGAAATTTTGCATATAAACTGCTGCCCAATTGAAACGATTAATTAACCTTTCATATAATATGCTGATCAACTGAAGTAATCAATAAAATTTGGCATATAAACTATTGGTAAATCAAAACGAACAATTGATTCTTCTCATAAACTGATAGTCGATTGAAACGATAAATCTAGTGCTTCTTACAAACCGCCAGTCAATTGAAACGATACTTAAATAAAATATTCATATAAACTGCAGGTCATTTGAGAAGTTAAATCTAATGTATCTACATATAAATTATTGGTCATCTGAAATGATGAATTGACTTTTGCCGATAAACTCTTGTTAATTCAAACGAAATTTTGAATATATATTGCTCGTCAATTGAAACGATAAATTAACTTTTCATATAATGTGCTAGTCAATTGACGTAATGAATGAAATTTGGCATATAATCTGTTGGTAAATGAAAACGACCATGTGATTTTTCTCATAAACTGATAGTCAATTGAAACGACAAATCTAGTCTTTCTTACAAGTTGCCAACAAAATTGTCTTATAAACTGCAGGGCAATTGAGAGAGCAAATCTAATTTACGTATAAATTATTGGTCATCTGGAATGATTAATTGAATTTTGCTAATAAACTCTTGTTAATTCAAACGAAGTTTTACATATAAATTGCTGGCCAATTGAAACGATAAATTAACTTTGCATATAATCTGCTGGTCAATTTTAGTAATCAATGAAATATAAACTGTTGGTAAATTAAAACGACCAATTGATTTTCCTCATAAACTGATAGTCAATTGAACCGATAAATCTAGTGTTTCTTATAAAACGCCAATCAATTGAAACGATACCTAAATAAAATTTTCATATAAAATGCAGGTCAATTGGGAGAGTAAATAATTTACGTATAAATTATTGGTCATTGAGTTTTGTTGATGATCTCTTGTTAATTCAAACGAAATTTTGCACATAAATTGTTGACCAATTGAAATGATAAGATAACTTCATATAGTCTGCTAGTCAATTGAAGTAATCAATCAAATTTGACATATCAACTGTTGGTCAATCAAAGCGATAAATTGATTTTTGTGATAAACTTATGGCACTTAAGGACCCCACGCTTTTTAAAATAAAATCATATTTTTGAATCACTTTATTCTATTTTATAATTTTTTAGATCGGTTTCGATCAAAGCGTGTTTTTTTAGTTTTTTAAACTATAATTTATTTTGCATTAATAATTTAGGTAGCAGAAAATTACTAAACATTTACGCAATCCCCTTAATAATTATTAAATGAATCAATAGGTGTGCCTGACAAAAAAATGTAACTTTATAATAAAATATGTACAACTATGATTTTTTTTTCTCGAAAGTTTAGTGCGGTTTCGATTAGATGCGACATTGCTACCGATAAACTGCAAAATATGTTTTTAGTTCTGTGTAACAATCTGCTTGGCAAGAAAGTGAAAATATTAAAAAGCTGTCGTAGATGCAAATATTCACACAAATTATGTTTCTGAAAAGGGTAAGCATTACTAACAAAAGTTGTGACATATTATCTTTTGCTCGATTTTTTGTTTTATAAAAAATGTTTGGTAAGTTGATACGTTAAATTGGGAATGTGACTCGTCTTAACCTAAACATATAGCGTGAGCTGGGATATGCGACAGGGAAAAAATAGAAGACATTTAATTATACATTGCATTTGTTGTGTTTATATTTGGAAAGTAAGAAAACGAAATAAAATTAAAATAGAAGTGAAATAAAAGTCTTGTCCACTGCGAGATTATGGACTACTTCTTCAACTTAAAATTAAAATGTTTTTCTGTAAACAAAACAAAACCTCTTAAAATTTCAAAAATTTTTAAACCAAGTTTAAGCTGTATTGTTGCTTAAAACATAAAAAAATTATATCAACAATACATATGTATTGCAAAGTGCTTTATATTAAATTTAATCTGAGTATAAAATTGAAATTAACGCATCGACCTACCAAACGCTGTGTATAGAATTAAAAATTTCTCTCAAATTAATTTCTACATTTTAGCATTTTATAACTTATAAAATGATTTTAGGTAGATATATCGAGTTAAGCTCTAAAATAGCCATAGCACGAAGCTCCCAAGAAAATCGATGGGAAGCAAAATGTGTGCATTTTATATTCATTTAACAAATTGCACTTTTTAAATCGGTTATAGTAGCCGCAGCATACCCACGCCTGCCATGCAGGCGTATAATGCAGAAGACGCCGCCGCCGGTTACGTCCTTTTTTAATAATCATAAAAATGCTAATATTCCGCTCGCATGAACTGAGTCCAACTACATGTCCTAATTGTTCGTTTTTAACTCGGAAACGGTTAAAGGAAGCCATTTACATCTTACCATCAATAAAATAACATTTTCCAAAGTATATGCAGGGTGTTATTTTTTTTCTTCAAAATTTCTACTTTTTCGAAATATTTCTGTACAGAAATGTCATACGACCTTCTCGATGCCAAAATCGAATTCGTCATTCCCAAAAACCCCCTCCTAAAGTATTCAAAACGAAAAATATCATCCCTATTTCGTGGCTAAATTTGAAGAAAATGCTCATTTTTAAGACGAAAAAGATATTTTATCGAATACTTACGTTATGTGAGGTCCTATCAAAAAATGTTAAATAAGCGTGTCGTTTCGATCGACCCTCAGACGACGCAGACACTGGCCCAAACCGATTGGAGATATCTCTCCACTACGGAGAAAATTGGGAAAATAGAAAAATTACGTTTAGCCAATTTAAAAAAAACGAAACGTCGTACGTCGTACGATCGAACGAAAGACTGCGCGTTAAAGTACCCCAAGAAACCCATCTTTTTGCTATATACCATTAAGTTATAACGCTTATACCGTATTACAATAATTACAGCCGATTTAATGAAAATCTCGATTTGTTTGTCGATAATTGTTTTTTTTTAAATAGTTAGTTTTTAAGTTGGAAACGGTTAAAAGGATCCGTTAACTTCTCGCCATAATAAAAATACATTTTTTAAAAAACAGGGTAGTAAAGAAATTTATTTTTTAAAAATTTCTCCTTTTTTAAATTCTTCCGTTATTTAGCGTCTGACGAAAAAATTCATAAAAACTGTTTATTCCAAATTATCATTACATTGTTTTTTAATTTAATAATTTTTGAGATATTCGCGAATAAGTTCGAAAACCGTCTTTTTAAAAAAGAGCGATTTTTTTAATTACAACGACCCAACTATGGATTAACCGCTATCAAAATACATATTTTTAATAGCAAGTGTTTTTTTCGTCTGCCCCGTAATTTTCGAGTTAGCTCGTGTTCGGTCTAGGTCGAGCTCACGTTCCCGCGTAATTAATACCTAAGTAAATTAAAATATATAACATACTCCCAAATTATAATTTCAAGTTTATTTTATTCTAAAGAAAGAAATGACCTTGTCAATATCGGAGAATAGTATTCAGATTCTACAAGTAAACTCACCGACAAAAAAACCGGCACCTAAATTTTTGTAACAATTTTTATATGGCATAACTTTTTTATTTTTGATTTTATTGCAATGATTTTTTTGCTGACCGATAGATCAATTTATTAAGATTTCGCTGCACTTTGTCCTGACGAAATTTTTGTTGCATGAATATTTATATACCAGGGTAAGTCAAAATAGTGTTTTTAGTCGTAAGTTTAAAACACCCTGTGGAAAAAACACGTCAAACAACCTTGTTCCAGTATGATTTAGGATAAAGCTGGATGTGTTCTGAGCATTTTTTTTCTTAAATCATCTGGCTATCTCGTTTCTTTTATGAGCTACACGTTTTTAAATGCAGCATAAAAAAATCAAGTTAACTAGTCGTTACTTTATTAGATTATTTTGACAGTGACGTTGTCAATATTATGTAATTAAAATGGTGTTAACCACTGCAGACGTGGGTAAAATCGTCGCTTTATTAGAAGATGGTCGTAATAAAAGTTATGTTGCCCGTATTTTTCGAATTCCGCGATCAACTGTACAAGATACTTGGAATAGCTATCTCGAGACGGGAAACTCTACCAGAAGGCCAGAGTCTGGAAGGAAAAAATCACCCACCTTAGCTGACAACCGTTTCATATTGCTACGTTCATTAAGGGATCGAAGAGCTACTGCCAGTTCGCTAAAACATGACCTACAACATGTACGAGGAAAAAACGTGAGTGAAATAACCATAAGGAGACGGTTAAAGAAAGCAGGGCTTAATTCCCGCAGACTTGCTGTAGCGCCTCAATTGCTCCCTCACCATCGTCAGAATCGGTTCGCAAGGCAGCATGTTGATTGGAGAGAAGAAGATTGGCGAAACGTATTGTTCACGGATGAATCAAGAGTTTGTCTTCGATCGCCAGATGGGCGTGAGCGGGTTTACCGCAGACGTAATGAACGGTTTGCCGACTGTACAATATCGGAGCGATTCTCGTTCCACGGCGCATCTGTGATGATTTGGGCGGGAATTTGTATAGAAGGACGTACAAACCTTAAATTTATGGAAAATTGGACTCTAAATGCCCACAGATATATTGAAGATATTCTAAACGAAGCTGTCATTCCATTTGGCCCTTTCATTGGGGAAGAGTTTATACTCATGCATGACAATGCCAGACCGCATGTTGCGCATGTAGTAAATCAGTTTTTGGATGAAGTTGGAATTCGTAGGTTGGAGTGGCCACCCTGCAGCCCAGATCTCAACTCGATTGAGCATTTTAGGGATGAATTAAAAAGACGCATTCGTCATCGTCCCAATAAGCCTACCACATTAGCAGAGCTCAGGTTAGCATTCAATGAAGAATATGAAGCTATTCCTCAAGGAAAAATACTCAATCTAATTGCTTCGATGTCACGAAGAATGCAGGCTGTCATTGCGGCTAGAGGTGGACACACCCGTTATTAAGTTTCATTTTAATTTTTAGTGCTCGAATGACAACTTTAAATGTTTGAAATAAAAAATATCTTCAAATGCAGCGTTTCACTTAAAAATACGTAGCTCATAAAAGAAACGAGATTGCGAGATGATTTAGAAAGCAAAATGTTCAGAACACATCCAGCTTTATCTTAAATCATGCTGGAACAAGATTGTTAGGCGTCTTTTTTCCACAGGGTGTTTTAAACTTACGACTAAAAACGTCATTTTGACTTACCCTGGTATATAAACATTCAAGCAACACAAATTTCATCAGGACAAACTGCAGAGCAATTTTAACAAATTGATATATCGACCAGCGAAAAAATCATTGCAATAAAATCGAAAATAAAAAAGTTATGCCAAATCAAAATTGTTAAAAAAGTTTAGGTGCCGGTTTTTTTTGTCGGTGAGTAACCAGTCCCTTACTCCCCTAACTGCCATTCGGGGTGGTTGCGGTCGATCAGTTTAATTATTAAATATATTTTCTCGATAGGTATTAGCATTTTATAATAAAAGACTATTAAGATAATTCTTATGGACGAAATTCTCCAAACCTAAGTAACTCACAAAAACTCTGATAGATGGCGAAAAGATATAGTTTCATTTAAAATATTCAGTTAAAATATTTTGCCCTCTGTTGACGACAATCTGCACTTGGTAAATACAGATTTCATTTTTAAAGCGGTGTGGTATGCTGTCGGCATAAATATATCGGGCAGTAACAAGGTCTATTGACCTTGGGGCAGGAATGCATCATTCAAACTGCAGTTTGACACTTTCCCGCATAGCGTGCGGGAAAGTACTACTTCGCGCACTGAGTAGCGTGCGCAAAGTAGCCACTTTGCGCACGCTCGTAGAAAATAGTTATTTTCCTAACAAGTGCGCAAAGTGATACATTCCCGCATGCTAAAGCAGTTATATGCTTTAAGTGCGAGAAAGACACTTTGCGCAAGTGTTAGGAACAATGCTTTTTCTACCAGTACCATAGAAGAGTGGAAATCTTATTATTGTATGCAGAAAGCATTAAAATATTGAAAAATCGACTATAAACACGGCAATTATGCGAAACAAAATGAGTGCGCAAAGTAGGTACTTTGCGCACGCGAGTGGAAATAGTTATTTGTGTATTAAGAGCGCAAAGTAATGGATTGCCGCTTGAGAAAGAATGTTACTGCGCGACGCGTAGCGGAGCGCAGTAATCTTTCGAAAACGGCAATCTTACTTTGCGCTCGAAAAACACACAGAACTTTTTCTACAGCCGCATTTTTTTAAATTAAATGCATATTTTTCTCTATATTTATTCTGAAATTTGCAAATGACTGTCAGTTTTGACATATTATGTTTGGGCTTAGGGCATATTTAGAACACGAGTGCCAGCAACAAACTGTAACAAACGCACGACTGTCATTTATTTATCTTCGGTTTCCATGACCATTCAGCACACTAGACGGAAAAAGTGAAAATTTCCTTTTCCATGTTCGCGCTAGAGCGCAAAATAAGGATCCACGGCATTCGTCGATTTTGCGATATCATTTGAATTTAGTATTTAGTTATTTTGCGCGCGGCTGTAGAAAAAATATATTTTCCTATCTACAAGTGGAGGGTATTTTTTTAGGTCTTCATATCTGCAGCTTTCTTTATTTTTTTATTTTGTAATTATGATAATCTTTAATATTAATCTTAAAAATGCATTTCTTTAATTAAAAATATTATAAACACTCGTAAATATACAAATTATTTACTTTTTTAAACTCTGCTTTTAAAAACTATTTGAATTATAACACAATCATTTTTTATTCATCATTTTCAATGTTCCCCCGGTTGCATCTTTGCTACGAACTGTGAATTTTTATTAATTAGAAATTAAAGATATTGCAATACACCATAATATTAAATCAAATCGTTCATTTAGGATAGTATATACATACTTTTACCGTAATAGATGTAAAATTGCTGTTTTTAGCATTCTAATGGCGTTTAAAATGTTCCAATAATTAAATGAAGTAGGACTACTGATTTCGCTATTGAAAAATCAAAATAATATTCACAGCAATAAAAAAACTCAAAAGAACAAAACAAAGCAAAGATAGAGATTAAGAAAATACTAGGCAAAATTATTTTGGAACATTTATGACAAGTTTTTAAGTCCTGAAATTTCATTTTAAGTATACAACGCTTATTTAAACAAGCTAGTTGAATAACTAATAAGTATACAAAAGTGTATTCATTTCGAAAAAAGACAGCTTTTGTAAGTAAACCTTGTTTTCTGAGAAGATTCAGGCTTTTTAAGTTTCATAATGTATCGTGATTTTAAAATAATTTGTTAACACTAATTTTATTAATTCGGTTTCATGGCAATTTAACGGGACATCTTCATATATATTGGTCCTCAAAGCAGTCCAGTAAAAGTAGATGGCGGTTTTAAAAGTATTTATTAGCAAATACACCATTCAGTTTTCAGAAGTGTGTTTATAGTGCGCGCACAAGCGACTGGACTGAACGCGTCAGGCGGTAGAAAATATCAATTATGCTAGATTAATTTCATTTTTGATTTGTAGATATAATAAACTTGTAAAGTGCTATTAGAAGCTAATTGTCATCTACTTGTACTTGAACTATAAACACATGCATTATTATATTGCTTTGTATGGTCCTCGAGGGACGTCAATGAAATGACATTTAATACTCACCAATGAAACGACAGTTTTGGAAAATACCGACTTGTTTTCTTGCAAACTCTACAATGATGAACCATGATAAATTATTAAACACTGATTTGCGTCAAAAAAATCTTACAAAGCACTAAAGAACACCACCCGATAGTAATAGATTCAAAATATGCTGTTTTACTAAGACTAGTACGCTATGATGTTATTCGGCCGGAAGCGGCCGAAAGTAGACGAGACGTAGCCGAAGTAGAAGAGGCAGCCACGCGGCATTGCCACTTTTATTTACAGAAATTCCTCGCTGCTTGATGACAATATTTAAAATTCTAAAGTAGGTAATTACGTATGTTTTTTTTTGTTAACTAACGTAGATTTAAATTAGGTATTTATAGAATAACAAATGTAACATGGTTCAATAAAATTTAAAAGAATAAGTGGTATTTACAAACAAAATATACCTACTTGAAAGTTAAATTCACTCATTAATTAGGAAATATGGCAAACATGCTCTTGTACCACAGTGTGTGTTAGAATGCGATTTAATTTGTGGTACATACAAAAAGTAAATAAATGTATCTTTATTATTTTATTTTATCTAATTAGTTATATATGATTTTGACGTGAACGATACGTCATTAAATACTTTTAAAGTGTCAAATATAATACTTTTGATCCTTTCGAAATGACTTATTCTGAGAACGAAAAACGAGAAATCTATGAATTTTATATAAACCCTAATTATCATGCTAAACATGCCGTACGAGAATATCGAAGGCTTTATGAGGGGATACGGAGAATACCCTACAGGAAGACATTTTTAAAGATATACCAGAAAGTCGGGCAGGAACTATCTTTTAATCGGAAAAAGAGAGTAGCACGAAGAGACGAAAATTACGCTAATGATGAATGCATTTTCAAGGTATTTTATTTAGGCAAGGACTATTTTGCATCACTTCTGACAACTTAATATTTTTAGATAATGCTGATGATTCTATTCCAAGAGCGATGGAAACATTAGGAAAACATATTATAACATTCAGAATACTCTAGCAAAATATAAATCCCATCCTTTCAAAATTTTACCCGTCTAAGCGCTGAGCCAAGCAAATAAAGTTGCGCGTTTACAGTTCTGCCAAAAAATGATGCAACGTTTGGACAAACAAGAGCAGTAGTTGTTTCACAATATCTTCTGGAGAGTTAAAGCAAATTTTTCAACATCTGGCAAGTTTAACAGAAAAAATTAGCACTTGGTGTGGGATCGTCAACAATGAAGCTTTGGAACCAATATATAATGAGGGAAATTCATATTTGTAGCTGATAAGACCAATAGTTCAAAATTTGGTTCAAAATATATTTTGGC
Organism: Pissodes strobi; assembly: GCA_016904865.1. Classification (NCBI taxonomy): domain Eukaryota; kingdom Metazoa; phylum Arthropoda; class Insecta; order Coleoptera; family Curculionidae; genus Pissodes; species Pissodes strobi. Next base: position 75,419 of record MU186317.1, on the reverse strand, counting down.
AACAAGATGGCTGCCCGGCCCACAATATTGCGAGGGGTCACTAATTTTTAAAATCAGAATTTTCCTCTGTGGATCGGTAAGCTTGGTCAAATAAGGTGGCCAGCAAACAGCCGGGCCTAACCATCTATACATTTAAAAATGATAAAAATGTTAAGATTTATTGATAAAGGATAAAAACTAGCTTAGAATATTCAAAAAGTTTTGTCCTAAATGGCATAGTTTCCAAACTATAAGTTATCACAATAACAAAACTTAAAAATGTTTCATGTCGATATCTTTATATACACTAAAAATTTTGGTATAGGATATGCTACATAGAAAATGTTTAGAAGTTGAAGGACAATCCGAAAATCAAATCTCTCTCTCTCTCTCTCTCTCTCTCTCACTTGTAATTCTCATGCTGTGACTCCTATCCTTCTCCTATAAATATTTTCACATTACAACTTTTAATAATAAATAAAAAGCTTATTTACCAGCTCTTCTCGTTCGATCCAGAAGGTCAGGATTTCTAGATCGCTCGACCATCTCTATCGCCAGCTGGTCTTCTTTCGAGCTGGCAAAAACAGTTTCATTTGTATCGGCTCTATAAGATGTGTTATTAGAATTCTTGTATATTATTGGATCCGGTAGAGGTATCGGAGGTCGCTTGGCCTGATTTTTCTTTTTTTCAGTTGTACTTAAAAAAAAACGGCGTGAAAACTTTAACAATGCGAAGTTAATATTATGAAATACAAGTATTATTTTGAGTTCCATATTTGGAAATTACTTGTCACAATGTTGAAAGTAAAATTTTATCTCGCAATCTTTAGTAAAATCGGCAGAAACCGCAGCTTATCCTGGTCCATTTTGGCATTTCCAAATCGTTTTAAATAGATTCCAGGCAAAGACATAAGTGTCAAAAGTATTCGTTTAAGGCATGAGTATGAAAATTAAACGTACTTTTCACACCTATGTCTCGCTACGCGCGCTTGTTTCTTCGCTATCCCGATTACAGCTTTGCAGACGACATCACTCTAATATCCCTTTTCTGTCGCGGACTCCAATGACCGCTGCTCGTTCTCAATGCAAGCGGGAAAATCACATTGCTATCATCAACACCATCGTAGAATGAGGCGAGGAAAACAATGTGAAGTTTAACTCAGGAAAGAGTCAAGCAGTTGTCTTCCCAAAAAAAGCAAACACCGCAGGACCTGACTTATCAATGACAGGTCAAACATTGATTCTGGCCTCATCCTTAAGCTTGCTGCGTGTCAACGTAGAAAACAACATCTCTTGGCATAACCACGTCATCAAAATAACCAAGGCAGCAGCACAAAAGCTAGGAGCACTCTATAGAGCAAAAAAGTTGCATACACCTCATCAGATCTTACTGCTCTATAAGGCCCAGGTAAGACTATCTCTGGAATACTGTGGCAAATATATTGGAATCCATAGAGAGGAGAGTAGTCCGACTTGTGGATGACCCAGACTTGACTAAAAACCTTGATAGCCTTGAACATCGAAGAAAAGTGGCGGACCTATCTCTTTACTATCGACACTATTACGGAAGGTATTCGAACGAACTGGCACTTATGATTCCGCCCAGAGTTGCGCCAAACAGAAACACCCGTCAGACACAAGCTGCTCATCAACTTTAGATCAACAGATTATTACATGAAAACAGGGATCTACTAAAAGGAAAAGTGGAACATTTGGAAGAAAAAGTAAAACATTACGAAAAGTTGGGTTATGATAGCCTTCGTGAATCAAGCTCGCCGAAATCGCCGTCGCCGGTAGTTATTTAAACCATGCCAATCTCAGTGGCATCGATTCCTATGAATAGTCGTCTTACTGATAACAAATGGAACTACTCAACTCCTAGCCGATAGGCCCCCACAAGAAAAGAAATATCACCAATTGAAGCAGTTTTCACATTAATACCTTTCTTAGAACAACATAACCCAATATCTGCTTCTCAATTGGGATTTAGGAAAATTAAGTCAACAAGTCAACCAAGTGACTTCCCCTTCGTTCGTTTTCGCCATTTGGGTAAAACGTGGCAATTGTGCAGGGACCGTGTGGTCTCCCCGAGGAAGAATGGGACTTCCTGGCCAGCGCCGTCTGTGCCTTTCAGAGTTTTAGCCAGTAAACGTACCGATTCACGCCGGTATACAGGCCGGGGGGAGCCGGATGTTCCCGTGGGACCATTTTTTATCTGTGCCTGCAATAGCTTATAGTTTTGTGCAAAAGTCCGGAATCACCAGGGGCACAGGCCCGTCTTACTGGAGGTTCCTACGAAATAGGCCCCTCAAACTCGAACAACCTGTTACGTAAGCAGAAGAGTAGCTCTGCCTCTGCCTAATCGCCGCGCCGCGCCGATAGAGGGTTGTGCTGACGGATTGCTTTGCAACAAAGCCAACCGCTCCCCGAAAGCGGGGCACACAACCAACAAGTCAACCAAGTGATGCTTTGGGGGAGCTGATGATGCATATAGTTGGATGCATCGAGAGGGCTGAGGATGTCTCTGCTATTCTCTGTGACCTCTCGAATGCGCTTGACCCTTACCACAAAGTTGTAGCATTTTGTAAGAAGAGGAAAAGCTTCAAACCTAATCATTTCTTATTTGTCCGGACGCAAAGTTAGTTGCTACAGCGAGACAGTATCATCAACACAAGCAGTAAGAGCAGGAGTGTCTCAAGGCTCAATACTGGGGCCAAAACTCTTTATTCTATATATCAATGAATTACCCTCCTTTTATTCTGAAATAAAACCTATTTAGTACTGCGACGATAATAACTTCCTTGATAATGACAAAAATGATAAAAACATTGAAGCATGAACAGAACAAACACTACAAAAACTACACAACTGGTCTACTGACAATAATATTTTGCTAAACTCAACAAGACTGAGTTGTTGAATTTTACACCTAAAGAGGGAAATGCTATCAAAGCAATTCGTTTTGTAGATGTATATTTGGATAGTAGATTAAGATGGAAAAATCACATATTAAGTTTATCAAATAAATTATCATCAACTGTATTTCTTTTGAAAAAAATTGTGAATTTGGCAAGTTTTGACATATCCAGAACTGCCTAAATGGAGCTCTTTCCGACCAGGATATTGTCGCGTTTAGTTTTATTGTGATGCTACGCCTTGGTTAGCGTGCAGGAATATAGTTCAGATTCGGGATCGATCAGGTGAGAAGAAATGATAAAGAAAGCACTTCAGTTAAAAACAATAACAACGTCTATTAACCAAAGACTTAATGAGAAAACATTAACAATGTCTATAGGTCAGACTCTTAATAAGATAACATTATAGGGATAGTGAAGGGACAAGCGCGCTCTTTACTTTTATTAGTTTTGGTTAGTTTGGGTTAGTTTTGTTTAGTTTTGGTTAGTTTTGTTTAGTTTGAGTTAGTTTTGGTTCGTTTTACTTAGTTCGGGATAGTGAAGAGACAAGCTTACTTATGTTAGTTTTGGTTAGTTTGGGTTAGTTTTGTTTAGTTGGGTTAGTTTTGGCTTGTTTGGATTAGTTTTGGTTATTATGGGTTAGTTATGGTTGGTTTTGCTTAGTTTGGAATAGTGAAGAGACAATCGCGCCCTTTACTTTTGTTATTTTGATTAGTTTGGATTAGTTTTGTTTAATTTGAGTTAGTTTTGGTTAGTTTTGTTTAGTTTGGGTTAGTTTTGGTTGGTTTTACTTAGTTCGGGATAGTGAAGAGACAAGCTTACTTTTGTTAGTTTTGGTTAGTTTGGGTTAGTTTTGTTTAGTTGGGTTAGTTTTGGTTTGTTTGGATTAGTTTTGGTTAGTATGGGTTAGTCTTGGTTGGTTTTGCTTAGTTTGGGATAGTGAAGAGACAAGCGCGCTACGCGCGCTTGCCTCTTTACTTTGGTTAGTTTGGGTTTGGTTTGGTTAATTTGGGTTATTTTGGTTTGTTTGGGTTAGTTTTATTTAGTTTGGGTTAGTTTTGGTTGGTTTTACTTAGTTATTTACTTTTGTTAGTTTGGGTCACTTTTGTTTAGTTTGGGTTAGTTTTGGTTTGTTTGGGTTAGTTTTGGTTAGTATGGGCTAGTTTTGGTTGATTTTGCTTAGTTTGGGATAGTAAAGAGACAAGCGCGCGTAGCGCGCTTGCCTCTTTACTTTGGTTAGTTTGGGTTTGGTTTGATTTGGGTTAGTTTTGTTTGCTTGCGCCCTCGAAGCGAGCGTAGCGACCGGAGGCCCATACGTGAAATGAAATATTAGAACGATAACATTGCGCTGCTATTAACATTTGTTGATAACAAAATATAGTAAAAATTTCACTTATATAAACACGCTAAAAAGGGTTTTAAAATAGCATATTAAGATACTAGTTTTAAAAGACCATATTTTATCGCACGAGTACGAAATTAGGCGGGGAGTTTCCTAACTTGCGAGTGCGCTAAATGTCTTTTAAAACGCGTATTTTATACTATTTTTTCTACTTTGCACGTTTTCTAATGAAAAACATTAATTTATTCAAGTCGCGATCAAAAGTTGGACGGCCATCTTGTCACTCTTGACGTCTGTATTATTAGGAATCCCATTCAAAACGGTTTCGAAATTTTTGCTAATGAGCCTTTACATTGAACAATTTTGTTAATATCATAGCAACCAGTCAACAATAGTAGTGTCGAAAAAAGCTTCAAAAGATTTCTTTATGATACCAAAATAGAAAAAAATTTCTTATAATTGCGAAAATCCGTTTTTATTACATTTATCATTTATTTTTTACCATTGTCCAATCAAACGCAAACGATTTCAAAATTGACAAAGCAATTTGGCAACATTATTAACATTTGGGCTGAAGTTACCGTTACCAGCGTTGTGTCATTTACTGACAGTTTTTTATTTGTAACGTGACATTATTATAACGGAAACAATAATTACTCATATTTGCGTACCGTATTTAATATTTTTATGTATATGCTGATATACACAATACCGTGCGTGATGTCAGAAACTTTCTCAGAAACAGTGTCAGTGTCTATTTTTCCCTGGATGCCGTACTGTAGTGTCACCGCCCAGCACCCCTATTCGCCGCCGGTCCCGTTAGTATCTATTTGTTAATAACAAATTATAGAAACAATTTTACTAAGCTGCGGTGGCGGATTATTGTTATATTTCACCTATATAAACACGTTAAAAAGGAATTTTTCAAAAATCTATTATAATAGCGAAAACCCGGTTCTCTAAATAATTACCGAGAAAAACATTGATATTAGCAGGTACAATAATTTAATATCTTTTTTGAAAAGAAAATCGAAAGGTTATAAGGCGAAGAAATCTAAAGTTTTTTCCAAAGAAAATGTCAATTTTTTTTTTAACAAAGGCCAACGATGACTATTTTTTGATCATGAAAGTCACACTAATCATTGGAATCGCAGGAGGGTGTAGGAGAGACGAGCTGTGTCGGATGACTATTGAAGACGTCACAGACAAAGGTGACATTTACTTAATTAAAATACCTGATACTAAAACGAAAACTTGTCGAGAATTTGTTATTAGTGGTGGTTCAAAGCCAACCTGATACTATAGCTGAAACTTTAACAGAAAAAATAAAATTTTACTTAGATAAGAGCACTAAACTAACACTAATACCTACTCAGTATAGATGCTTAAAACCTTGGATCACTGCAAGCCTTGTTAAATGTATTCGGCATAGAAATTACCTTAAAAAAGTTGAGGTACGATCTAATCATTGTCCAAGAGCTGTTAAAACATATACTGAATACAGAGATTGCTTATCAAAAATTATAAAAAAAACAAAATATTCTTACTACAAAAATAAAATATCTCAAAGCTTAGATGATCCAAAAAAAATGTGGGAAAGTATTCGGGAGGCTTCTAATGACTACCAAGAAAAAACTAGTATTAAACTTATAAAAAAAGAAAACGGACAAATCACCTCTGACTTGCAAGAGATAGCCAATGAAATGAATGCCTTCTTTGGCTCAGTTGGAAAAAAACTGGCTTCTAAAATAGTGCAAATATCGCAAACGTACGGAAATCTATCGGATAAATCTCTGTTTCTTAGACCTGTTAACGAGAAGGAACTTATTGATATAATTGGCTCGTTAAAAAACACCACCTCATGCGGAGAGGACGGTATCCCCTCCAGAGTTATAAAAGAGAATCACAAAAGTCTTATGAGACCATTATTGCACTTAATCAATACCATTTTCTGCTCCGGGTATTATCCTAAAATTTTTAAATATTCTATTGTCATTCCAATCCACAAAGGTGGGGATAAAACCGACATAAACAACTTCAGGCCTATAGCGTTGTGCAGTGTCCTTAACAAGATAGTTGAAAAGTGAATTAAATCTAAGTTATGGGACTACCTTGAGGAGAATGAGATCATATCTCCGTATCAGTTTGGGTTTAAGCCAGGCGTTAGTACCGATAATGCGCTTTATGAGGTCAACCAATTTATTACACATAGTATGAATGAGGGTCTTAAGCCAGTAGTAGTGTTTTTGGACTTAAAAAAGGCTTTCGATACGGTTGCTCACACTATTCTACTCAAACGTCTTGAAAGCATTGGAATTCGTGGTGTAGTACATAGATTATTTGGATCCTACTTAGAGAATAGATACCAGAGAGCGAAAATAAGCGATACTTATAGTGAAATCCAAAAAGTGGAGGTTGGCGTACCTCAAAGTACAGTGTTGGGCCCGATCCTATTTTCGGTGTATGTAAACAGCCTCTTACACTTAAAAGTCAGTGGCAAAATTGTATGCTTTGCAGATGATACTGCCCTATTAATCGCTGGTAATTTATGGCTTGATGCGTACACGAAGGCTGAGTTGGACTTACACAAAATAAAGTGCTGGTTAGACTCAAATCAACTAACTTTAAATATTGATAAGACAAAATTTGTATCATTCTCTATGACTTAACGAGGCATGTCAGACAAAGATTGCATTACCTTACATACCTCTTCATGTAGTGTCTCAGTAGACTGTAATTGTCAATTTAAAATAGGATCCTGTGACAATGTAAAGTATTTGGGTGTGTACTTTGATAGATTCTTGAAATGGGATGCACATGTTGACTACATTAGCAAAAAAATTAGAAAATTAGTCTACAAATTCTCTCAACTAAGACACGTTCTAACTTTCAAATTGACAAGGATGGTGTATTCTTCATTGGCTGAATCAATCCTAAACTATGGTATATTGTGCTGGGGGTCAGCATGTGAATCCTTTCTATTGCCATTAAAAATAGCTCAAAAATATATATTAAAGGTCCTGTTGTTTAGGCCTAAAATGTATTCTACTGAACTGCTTTTTTCTCAAACTGAATTTCTAAACCTAAGACAACTGTACTGCGTTAGAATTATTCAATTTTCTTTAAAGTATAGGATTTTTCAGTGTGTGGTTGACCATTCGACGCGGACCAGGGCCGTAACCGAATCGAGATTCTGTACGTCTCTGCAGGGTTTCTCTTCTACTCAGAGAAATATTTCTTTTACGGGACCCAGATTGTTAAATCTGCTACCGCTCTCCATAAGAAATAAGCATTATATTACAAAATTAACTAAAAATAAAATTAGACACTGGGTAAAAACAAACTATATATCTATTACTAAAAAAATAACCTGGTTCTCTGCGTAGATGAGTGTCTATACCTGTATCGATACCTGTATATCTGTGTGAATACATAGCCATATCCTGTAGTGCATTTATTTACTTACTATTATTATTATTTTTTTAATTTATTTAATTTAATTTTAATTTTAATTTTGTTTGAGAATTGTATTGGTGCATAGTTAGAAGGTCTGAATGTTAGCCGAGGATACACACAAATTTTAAAATTCATCGTGTCCTTGACTAGCATTTCCCTTGTTAATGTAAATGTAACTGTACCTTGTTTAAATAAATCTTTGAAATCTTTGAAATCTTTGAATCTTTGAATTGAAGAAATTAATTTAGTAGAGATTGTTCGAAAGTATGAGCGTCTGCGTTCTGTAGGCATTATTAAAAATCGATTCTTTTTCCAATATAGGAAAGGCGTGCCCATAAAACTGCCCATAGGCATAAATACTTTTGGAGCTATGCCGAAAAACATAGCTACTTTTCTTGGATGGCCTGACCCGTCTAGCTATACAGGACATTGCTTCCGGCGATCATCTGCTTCGCTCTTAGCAGACTCAGGAGCAGATATTTCCACTCTCAAACGTCATGGGGGTTGGAAGTCGGCCACAGTAGTCGAGGGATATGTGGAAAACTCCGTGGAGAATAAACGAAAAACAGCCTTGAAGATACTAGGAGAAAAAGAGGTTACCTGTACACAGCCTAATGAAGATGTTTTGACTATGAATACTTCGATCGGAAGTTCAGTGTCCTACCAACAATTTCCGTTGGAGATTAACTTTACTAACTGTACAAATTGCGTGGTACACTTTTTTAAGCCATGATATCTTATATATCATAATATGTTATATTATTGTGTTTGTAAAGTTCTAGTAAAATTATTTATATTCAGTTTTTGTCATTTTTTAATTACTCAAAAAAGACTTTTCGAAATTATGTAAATATTTTTAGAATTACTTTTCACACTAATGCGAAAAGTAAATTATTTTTCACACTAGTGCGTTAAAGTGACACACCGAAATGGGTGTGAAAAATGTCACTTTTCACACGCTCGTAGAAAAATATACTTACCTGCTACACGCATCTAAACCCCAACAGAAAATGTCTAGATTTTCTGATCCTCACCCATTTTTCAGGTTCAAACCGTTTTCAATGAGATATCAGGCAATTAAATATAGGTATACATATACAGTGACCCGTAGAAAATACGCGTCATATCTGGACATTTTGTATTAATGAGTGTTGGTAAAAATCCATATTGACAATCGCTTCTGCATCAAATGAAACCCCAAAAGACGTTGAACATTGCTGTTTGTCTTTGGGGTTTGACGATAAATTTTTTTTTTCAAAAATATGATAAATAAAATAATATTATACGGTTTTTATTCGAAAATTTTCACGTTTTTATATAAGTAGAGTCTTTAGGTGACACCCTGTATATGAGGCAAGCATTTCATACCTAAATTATGATCATTAATCCGAACCATGAATACAGGGTGTAATAGAAGAAGGGTGATATACCGAAAGCGAAAATTGAAAAATTTTAAAGTTGGGAGTGGGACTAGTAGTATTTTCGGGAGCTAGGATGCATGACAAGGATCTCTAAGTGGCTTATATGCTTATTTAATTTAGTTAATTATTTGACTGCCCCACTTGACTGCCTCACCGTCTCCTATTTTCCTCTAGATCCGCTACCGGCCCCATTGAAGGCTCCAGCCCCTACTGGGGTGGGTTATCGATTCGTTTCTAGTGATCAGGGGTTATAAACCATACTAACGAGTGTGCACACGTCAGTCGAAAATGCAAATATTTTTAAGCTTGTTTTTTTTTCTTGATTTTGGACATACCTTGGGTTAGTTTTGTCTAATTGCGCCCCCGAAGCGAGCGGAGCGAGCGGAGGGACATGCGTGAAATGAAATATTAGACATTCTAAAGTAGTAAACAAACTATCTTAGTCTCGCCCAATTGTCAGTATGATTTATAACCCTTGATCGCTAGATACGACTACTGTTTTATTCACAAAAAAAGCGTACAAGAATTAGAATGAGAGGTAAGTTTGTCATATTTGCGTAAACCCGGCTTGTCAAAATGATTGTTTAGTAAAGGTTTTCACACGTTATACACTGTGGGCAAAATTAAATTGGAACCTTCTTTAATGCTTAATAACTTTTTTATTTTCAAATGATTTTTTATCATTTTTGGATATGTTTTGGCCTAAGATATTCGGATTTAAAAGAACTTTGCAAAGAGGGTACTTCAGTGGCGTACAGAAAAGGGAGTATTTTTCAAAACCAATGTATTTCAGGTCGTTGCAAAAATGGGCCAAATGAAATAAAGATGTAAAAATGGGCAAAAAAGATCAGAAAGGGTTCGGAATATTGACCATTAAAAAGCCAGGTCAATACAAACAAAATTAAAAATTATACTTAAATTTTGGGAAAACCATGTCTTGTGGGCCAGATTAAATTGGGTTCTTTTTTAATGCTTAATGACTTTTTCTTCAAAGGATTTTTTATAATTTTTGGATATGTTATGGCCTAAGATATTAGATTCAAAAAGAACTTTGTAAAGCGGGTCTACTTCAGTGGCGTACATTAAAATTTAAAATCATTATTTTTTTAACTTTAAAAATTTTAATTAAATTCAAAATTTCTGTCACTGAAGCAAACCCGCTTTGCAATTTTTTTTATTCTAATATCTTCGGCCATAACATTTTCAAATATGATAAAAATTCCTTTAAAAATAAAATCTCATTAAGTATTAAAAAAGGATCCAATTTAATTTGGCCCACAAGACATGGTTTTCCCAAAATTAAAGTGTAAATTTCAATTTTGTTTGCATTGACCTGTTTTTTTTAAAGGTCAATATTCCGAACCGTTTCAAATCTTTCTTGCCCATTTTTAAATCTTTATTTCATTTTGCCGATTTTTGTAACGACTTGAAATACATTGGCTTTGAAAAATATCCCCTTTTCAGTACTCCACTGTAGCAGACCCTCTTTGCAAAGTTCTGTTTAATCCCAATACCTTAGACCATAGCATACCCAAAAATGTTAAAAAATCCCTTGAAAATAAAAAGTTATTAAGCATTGAAAAAGGTTCCAAATTAATTTTGTCCATAAGACATGGTTTTCCCAAAATTAAAGTATAAATTTTAATTTTGTTTGTATTGACCTGGTTTTTTAATGGTCAATATTCCGAACCGTTTCAAATCCTTTTTGCCCATTTTTACATCTTTATTTCATTTGGCCGATTTTTGCAACGACCTGGAATACATTGGTTTTGAAAATTACCCTCTTTTCAGTACGCCACTGAAGCAGACCCTCTTTGCAAAGTTCTTTTTAATCCCAATGCCTTAGGCCATAACATATCCAAAAATGATAAAAAATCCTTTGAAAATGAAAAAGTTATTAAGCATTAAATAACGTTCCAATTTAATTTTGCCCACAGTGTAGATTATCAAAAATACAAAGCACTGGCGTCGGTGTATTTAATTTTGAAAGTGCATGGTAGTAACGTTTGAAAAACTTTGACACAAGAAAATAAAAATGCCAGGTCAGTTGCCTGAAGTTGAAAAGGCTCAAATTGTATCAAGAATCGAAGAAGGATGGTCAATCCGTGCTGTAGCGCAGTTGTATAATAGGAAAACTATATTGAAATTTAAGCAACGCTGGGAACAAGAAGAATCCCTAAAAAAGAAAATTGGTTCAGGTCGTCCAAAAGTGTCCAACCGTAAACTGAAATAATCCATTTGCAACTGCGAGGGATGCTGTTATTGATACAGCATTTCCAGGCTCTAACCTACCGTCATCGTCAGCAGAAGAGCCAAGGAATCTGAACTAAAAAATCGCTCAGCTGCGAAAAAAATGTTTCTTACCGAAGAACGGCGACAATCAAGATTATTTTTGCTTTAAATTATATATACCGCAATCCTCAATTTTGGAACAGGGTCATTTTTACTTACGAAAAGACGTTCCAGTCGACTTATAACGGCCAAATTCGTGTTTATTGTCCAGACAATACCAGCTTTGAAGAGCGATATATTAACTCCCTCGCTTCTAGACATAGGCGTTTCTCTGTAGATAAATGTATGGGGCTGGATAAGTGTTCATGGACATGGAGTTTGCTGGCCAATAGAGGGAAGATTTAATGCCGGAAATTATATTAAAATTTTAGAGAACATATTGTTACCATTCAATTCAATTCAAATAAATCCAATAAAAGAAGAGGATAGTATAAATGCTTCATGGGAGAAACTAAAGACCAATATTAAAGAAGCCGCATATGAAGCTCTAGGCACCCGAACAGTAAAAAAATATATTAACACTAGAACCCCATGGTTTCGTCCAGAAATTAAGGAAAAATGCAAAAAAAAAATGCGAATCTCACCTATTGAACATTACGAACGCCAGAATTGTATGAAAGCGAATTGAGGAAGACTACTATGGACTTCAAGAAGAAATATGGCGCTTTATTAGGACTCAAAGAAAAGAGATCAATGAGCTAGTGGAAACAAATCAGATAGCAAAAGAAACCTGGGTTAATTATTTGACGGAACTATATAAATCAGAAGAATTTGAGGCTGAACTAAATACACCCGAAATTGTAACAAATGACAACGCACAAATTGAGACAGACGATGTAAATATAGTTCGTCGAAGGCTCAAAAATAGGAAAAGCCCAGGGCAAGATGGTATCCCAAACGAATTACTTAAATATGGTGGCCAAAATCTCATACAGCAGTTAACATCTCTCATTCGAACAATTCTCTACCAACATAGGATACCCTACGAATGGCGAATTAGCATCACTATCCTTATGTTTAAAAAAGGAGATAAGAAAGTGCCTTCAAACAACCGAGGTATAAATCTCTTAAGCACTACACTGATTTCAAACCGGAGAGAAAAAGCTTAACTAATTAAGAGAAGAGCTAGCCTGGGCTAACTCCACTCAAGAAAATGAAAAAGAAAGAAAATAAATAGCTTAACTAATAAGGAGAAGAGACTGGCCTGAGCTACCTCAACTGGGTAAAAAATAAATTAGATTCTCTTATTCTATAAGTATTAAAAAGGTTTTTTTATTTTTTGACAGAAAGAAAGTACTTAATTAAGTAAAACAGTTAAGAGTGTGTAGACAGAGGAACTTCAATCAAGAAGTCACCTGTGTAACGGTATATAAGATCTATTAAAATTGACTTGAGTATTAAGGCAATGGTTATTTGTAATTAGCTCGCTGTTGATCTCGATGTCTTCCAGAAAATCCAACCTATTGTAGTTTTTAGTTGAGATGTTATGAAGAATTTTAGCGTTCGAGTTAGGGCTGAAACTGTGGTTATGATCACGCAGATGTTCACCAACAGCAGAGTTTCTATTCCTATTTAAATGTTCACCAATGCGAACTCTGAGGGGTCTACATGTTCTACCTATGTATGTACTATCGCAAGAATTGCAAGACAGTTTATAAATTCCGCTTTTTGAGAGAGTTTCAATTTTATCCTTTGTATTATTTAAAAAAAGTTTGTAATTTATTTTTTATTTTTGAAAGAAATTAGAGAATTACTGACATAATGGCGAATGGTATTAGATATTTGATTGGCAGTCTGAGCATTAAGAAAAGTGATGGAAAAGTATTTTTTAGAGGAATTGTCTAAAAAACTGTTAGAGAGTTCCCTTCTAAGTTTTTTAATATTTGTTTTATTAATTAACTTATCAATAAGACTGGGATCAAATTGATTGTTAAAGGCGATCTGTTTGATTATATTGACTTCTTTATTATATTCAATTGTAGACAGTGGTACATTAAGTAACCTATTGACGTAGCAAGAAAGGCTGCCATTTTATGTTGCCACGGATGGTGGGATTGACACGAAATAGTGTGATCTGTCTGAGTAGGTTTCCTATAAATTGAAAAATCAAGACCGTCCAACGATCTGCGAACAGGGATGTCCAGAAAATTAAGTTTTTTATTAACCTCAAGTTCGATTGTAAACTTGATGTTAGGATGAATAGTATTCAACTTGTTTAAAAGAGCATTGGCTCCCTGTCCATCACACTCCAAGAAGCAAAGACAGTCGTCCACGTAACGAAACCAATGTAAAATTTCCCTATTATTGGGAGTGACTATATGTAAATTTTCTAAATTGTTCATAAAACATCTGCTAAGAAAGGAGAACAACAGCTGCCCATTGCTAGGCCATCAGGTTGTGTGTAATATTTATTGTTAAATTGAAAGAAATCTTGAAACAAGCAAAGGTTGAGAAGAGACAATAAATTAATTTTATGTTGATCATTGACGTCACATAGAGAAAGAAGATCGCCAACAAGTTGTACTGCTTCACTCTTTGGTAAGGTGGTAAAAAGGTTAGACACATCAAATGAAACCATAATACAGTTTTGCGGGAGTTGTAAATTATTTTTTTAATATTTATAGAATAAGAGAATTTAATTTATTTTTTACCCAGTTGAGGTAGCTCAGGCCAGTCTCTTCTCCTTATTAGTTAAGCTCTTTCTTTTTCATTTTCTTGAGTGGAGTTAGCTCAGGCAAGCTCTTCTCTTAATTAGTTAAGCTTTTTCTGATTCTTTCTCTTTCAATTCTTCGAGTAGATTTAGCTTCTTCTCTTAATTAGTGAAGCTCTTTCTTTCCTTTCTTTTATCATTTCCTTAAGTAGAATTAGCCCAGACTAATCTCTTCTCTTAATTAGTTAAGCTCTTTCTGGTTTTACCTCTTTCAATTCTACGAGTTGAGCTAGTCCAGGCTAATTTCTTCTCTTAATTTGTTAAGATTTCTTTTTCAATTCTTCGAGTTGGGTTAACTAAGATTAATATCCTCTCTCTAGTATTTCACTAGCAACCCACTTAATTAAGTATTTTTTCACTCAAAGTTTTTTACATCCCCTTGTTCAACCAATTTAAATCAAAAAACTTTTCAAATAAGTCTTGTCTGTCTCAGAGCTTTCAACATTGATCAAATCAATTTGTTGGGTCTAGTCTGGCTTTTATAATTTAAGTAAAATTTGTAAAATTTGATATTTAACACTTTTTTCCACTCTCGTACATTAATTGGTTTTCAAATTTAAAACTACCGCCATTTCTTGACGTATTTCTTTCTGCGTCTGCGGTTTACTTGTCAAACTTGTCAACTGAGACATGTTTGTCGTTCCATTAAAACGTGGTCCCCACGTCTGTCTGTTCTTTTGTCAATGGTTTAATTATGTGAACCTTTCAAAAAATGTAAAGTGCTATTTAAATTTTGATGTGACCGTTGTCGTTTTGATGTAGGTTTTTGTCTCTTTGTGGATATGGTCTTTTGTTCCAACTGACAAGTGAGTGAAAAAAACTTCCACCATTTTCTTTTCATTTTGCTTAAAAATCGCACAAAAAACTCATTATTTTTAATTTACAGTCTTAATTAACATCTTTTATATCTTAATAAATTCAGAATTCAAAAATTCAAATTTAAAATTCAAATTTCAATTTTATTTTTACCACAGATTTACTATTTTCCACTAATGGGTGGTTCTTTTACTCACTTTGCAGGTAACACTGATGATGGCTCCGACCAAAAACGCTCTGTTACGTTAATTTAGATGTCCTTCTGGATTAAATTTTATGCATGGAATACAAAAGACAAAAGTGTTTCATTTAGTATATTTCGTACATGCACACAGCCTTCACTCTTCATTTATTTGATATATATTTTATAGTTTATGACGAGCAACTTCTTGACGATTTGGCGGAGTAAAATATTTTTAAGTTTGACAATGGTTAAGTTCAGGGGATAAATTAGATGTTGCAATGAAGCTTTCACAATCCAAAAGAGATACGACATAAAATTAACATTTTCTTAATGGGATCCTTATTTATTGGTTCGTTTTTGAAACCGTCTCATTTTTTTCGATGCGTTTTAATAAAAACAATTTCGTGTTCATTTCTAACAACAGAATTAATTTAACTAATATGAGAAAGTTGTGATTTAAATAAGTAAATAGAAAAAGGTAACAATAATGTTGGCCTATTAGCCCTTAAGCAAGCTCCAAATTTCTTGGATCAGTCCTAACTTCTAAACCTGTATAAAGCGTGGACGGGAAATACGATGAGTTCCAGTACGCAATAAAACATTTAAATTCGATCATCTCAGAAACGGCTTCTTGAACCGACACCTACTAGCAATGCCCTTTTTGAATGAAAAATACCAAGGGATAAGAATTTTTAATTAGAAATTTAATATACCAAGGCACAACAAAATTATGAAATTCCAGATATATACAATTTGTCTTGAAACTGTGATCAAATCTGGATTTCTCATCCTAAAAAAACCGTAAGTTCCAAATTTGGTTCAAATCTTCCCATTATTAAGATAAATAAAGTTTTAGAATATAACAGTCCTCTTAATTTATCGTACGGAATTTATGCTAATGGGATGTATAGGGTGTCCATTTTTCGACACTTTTACGGGGTATCTAGCTTAATTTTAAAGATAGGGGTTGCGGTTTTCGCGACACTGTGCTACTTTTTTGCGAAACAATACATGCCGTCAATGAAAATGTCATAGCCTTCTTGGTTTTTGAGATACCGGATGAGTTTTAAAATTACCACTTTCAACACCCCTCTCAATTGTCTTTTAACTTATTAGATAGCTGAAAATATACTCTTATAGAACTTTTTCCGTAGAATCCAGTGGCGTAGTTTGTTTTTTTATTGCGCCATCCGTTTTAAAGTTATAAATCAAATATATGTTGCAATACGATTTTCTTATTAACTAAAGCGAACCGGAGAGTCGTGTATGCAATATCCCGGCTGCGATTTTACTAAATATACTTAATGCTAGCACAAGACACGCCCACCGTAATACGTCAGCTTCAAAAATCTCCGGTATACTCGGCGTCAGCACATCACACCAAATATACTGCACTCCAGCACAGGACTTGGGTCATCTCGGCTAGCAGTCTCGTACGCATTTGAAAAATACAGTTGTGTAGAAGCTTGGCCCTTGTTAAGAATGGGAGGTAATGGGTTCTTTTCATTTTTTTTAGATTAGTCAGTTTTTTGGCATGTCTTGGATTAGTTTGGGTTAGTTTTTGTTGGTTTCGCCCCGAAGCAAACGGACGGAATTGCATGAAATAGGTGAAAAAAACTATAATTGCCCCACATTCTAAACAGGAGCCTTACCACTTGAGCCAAGCTTTTACACATCTGCTTTTCTCAAAAAGACTACATATACACAAATGCGTGCGAGACTGCTAGCCGAGATGGCACGAAGCCCTGTGCTGGAGCGCAGTATATTTAGTGCGATGTGCTGACGCCGAGTATATCGGAGTTTTTAAAGCTGACGTATTACGGTGGGCGTGCCTTGTGCTAGCGTGAAGTATGTTTAGTAAAATCGCATCCCGGCTTCTGGTGTGGAGTTCGTGAGCGCCACCAGTTCTGCCAGCTAAACTGGAAAAGCTCCGCTGATGGTGTTATGCAAGGTTGTTAGGCACGTTCCACCCAGCAAGAAAACACAATCTTAATATACGGTAGAATCTATTGGCTTCTTGTTTTTTTTTTTAAATTACAACAATCTTACAATGAATTTTTAGAAACAAAAGACAATGGTAGAGGTTCAACTTGGCATTTGGACCTGAAGAGCATATCAACGAAGAGAAACAAACAACGGTCAAATCACAATTAAAAAGTTAAAAGTCACATTTTAAAAGTTACAATACATAATTAAAGGCCGATGCCTAATACTTCTAAGATAATAGACGAGAACTAAGTTTCGTAAAACGACTGCATAAGCAACAACTAATGAGCTAAAATTAATTTTTTCAATAAACAATAGGAAATATTCCTAAACGAAATAATAAACCTTTAAAAATCCGAATCGACAGCAACAATAATTAAGAAAAAATAGCCCATTACTAATATTTAAAGCTACAAATCTTTCTAATTTACCCCTCTCTCTAATCTAAACTTACATCATGCCACTTGAAAAGATAAATATGAAGTAGACGTCCCAAATCTCAAAGTCCACAACTGTCGCTAAGAAGGAGGAACTACGAAATAACCTCAAAATCCACTAAAACATAAGAAAGAAAAACAAACATTCAAACATTGACGGTTATGTAAAAAGAGTGTTTTATAAGATCACACTTACGTCAGTATTGACAATGCGATTCATTCAGCGAGCCCCACCCGGTATATAGCCAGAGATTGAGGGGACGATGAAACAAAAATATTAACCAATTACTGTACTGATTGATCTATGATAGAAATAAGATGTACTCACCGTGGAACCTCTGTCCCCTTGCATCATGTCAATAACCAACAATTTACACAATACTATATTGTTATATAATGTCAGACATATATCTTTTTTCTTGGACGACTAGCTAGTGTCACGTAAAATAGTTTAGGCTACTCCAGACGCTCCACTGCCGCCAAGCAGTAAGTATCTCAACACCCGGAAACTTAGATAACACATACACATACCGAAATTTTGAAACCTAAGTGTGTCAATCGAGAATACATGTGAGGGCCCTCCATAACTCGCTAGACCAACTCGAAAGCATCCTTGCGAAGTGGTAGTGTTGGTTGCTATACAATCGACCATAACCTGGTAATACCTCGCCAATCGGCATTAAACTATGGTATACCATCAAAACTCCTACCATGGACTTTAGTAGCAATATAAACCATTATTCACATGTCGACATGTTTAATCAGTGCATAAAACAACCACACAAAGGTAAACTATGACCACTCTATATACATACTTAGTTCTTGATCGGCCGGAGTGCCAGCACTCACTGCCTTGTTTTTCATTTGGAATTTTACTCAATCTCTGCTCATATTGTTTGTTTATGTTAGAGTATCAGTTTTCAAGGGTATAAAGATAAATATCACGGGGTTGGGTAACATTTTAAGTAATACAGGATGCTCATAAAAATATGTTTATTAAACATTTTAACTAATATTAGCATATTTTACAGTTGGGAGAAAATTAAAGAAAAATAAGGGAAACCACGGGGAAATATGTGAGGGATACGCCGCAAATCCCTAGATAACTATGAGAAGAAACAACAATGAGCATTCTATGCAGAAATCAACAAGTCTTAGAAGAAAATAAACAACAGGTAGTTTTTTACTATCGAAGAGAAAGAAAAATGTAATAACTAACAAGTATTCTCGTATTAACAGGTGAACAATAAAGCAGCAGCAGCAGTATCTCAAAGCAAATCAATGACCCCAATTAATTAAAGCCATATCAGCCTGAGATTACAAGTGAAATATTCAAACCAAAAGTAGTATATGAACTAACGAGGCTCAAAGGTAGGTTATTTATTAACTCAGTTTTTAAATACTGAACTGCAAGTAAACATAATTATTGTAATATAAATAAGCAAAGTTAAACTAATAACACAATATCTTATTTTAGTTGTTTTATAAAATCTATGCGAGCCAATAGATTATTCACTAAAATAAATACAAAAGTACTGAATGACAGCAAAAGAAAAAGGATGATCAGAATAGCCACTTACGGCCACAACAGTGTTATCAAAGCTAATACGTATTATGTATTAATAATTGTATGTATAATTAATTAATATGATTAAATGCTGCAACTGAAAGCCCACTAAACGTATTAACAACAAATCAAATAAAATAATTTATAATTAATTAACCGAAGAGGTTAATACGCAATAATTTATACCACAAAATATGGAAACTTTTGTTGCTAAATACAGCACATAAAATAAAATAAATATTCTTTTATAGTAGCAAAATCAAACTGGTACGATGTTTTTTAATGAACATATTTTAGTTAGTTTTAGTTAAATTAGGCATTTTCTGGGCTTTCCAAAAACATATAATAGTGTATAATTATTTTTAAAACTAGGTGTATTAACTACAGTTTTCTCCAAATACATTATGTTATTTAATAATAAGTCATGACATCAGAAAATTTTGCAAACAAAAGAAAATGACAATATGTCAAATCGCTTGTTAAAATAAAATTTAAAATTGACTGGCAAGTTATAAGTTTAAAATTGTGTTTTCTGTTGAAAAAAATTGGCTGAAATGGGATATATCAGAACTTTAAAATATAATATATTAACTATTATGTTGGTCTGCTACATACATTCCAATGAAAATTCGCATGAGGCCTCAGAACATTGTCTTAACAAGTACCCATTTTCTTAATTCAGTCCCTAATTGTTTTGTATTATTGTGCGTCTTTATACTTATTATAGATATCCGGAAAGAAGGCAACCTTTCTCTGATCGATTTTCTATACTTAAGAATAATTTAATTAATCATGTATCATTTACGCACCCAAGACCAAAAGCATACCATAAGTAAAATCAAGAAATAGATGAGATCAATGTTTTAGCCGTAGTAGAGGCAAATCCATTAACATTATGTCGGGCGATTGAAGCATATATTGGGGTCATTAAAAGCAGAGCTCAGCGAATATTAAAAAAATATAAGTTTAGACTCTACAAAATACATATTGTTCAGAACTTACACCCTGGGAATGCAGAACGTCGGTTAATTTTTTGCAATTGGTATCTAGAACAAATTCAAGTAAACAGGCATTTTGCTCGCGCAGTACTATGGCCGATGAGGCATATTTCTTAAGTGCTGGCATTTTTAACAGACACGATACTAGACACTGGCACCAAGAAAACTCTCACCTCATATTTGAGCGTGAGCGGCAGGGTAGGTTCGGCTTCAGCGTCGCATGCTACATTTTGGGTGGACAAACAGAATATAGAATCTATGAAGGAAGTCTTTCGGCAGGCCGGTATCTAGATATATTGGAAGTTCCTGAACTCCTCATAGATGAGGTTCCCTTAGCCGGCTTGAACGATATATATTTTCAGCAGGACGGAGCGCCTGCTCATAATTCCCTGACAATCGCTTCTTTTTAGATAACCATTTTCCTAGAAAATGATTAGGCACTCATAGACCAGTAAGATGGCCCCCACGATCACCCGATCTGTCTATTTGGATATTTTTTGGGGTTACGTACAAGACAGTTTATGCCAAGCGTCACCGCAATAACCCACATGAACTTCGTGAAGACATTACCGTCGCATTTCAAAATTTACAAAGACCTCCAATAACACTCATGAACGCTCTAAAACGACTAACCAAAATATGCGAATTATGTTTTAGAAGAAATGGTAATCATTATCCACAATTGCTATAGCCATTAAAAAATGTCTGTTTATGTTGTTGTTGTTAACGTATGTTATAAAAAAGCTTAAATTATTATTAATTATTTATACTGTTAAATATTTAGGTAGGTACGTTGTTAGGCTAATAAAAAAATATGTTTCAAAATCACTTCAAAACTCCTTCAGTATAAATAATAATATAATATCCAAAACTGTCTCTTTTGTTTCATCAGCGCTATAATAAATAAATAGCATAATATATTTGGAGAAATCTGTAGTTTATTCAACTAGTTTTAAAAATAAATATACACTATTACATATTTTTTGAAATCCCGGATAATTACCAATTTAACTGGATAAAAATATACAGGGTGTTCCATTACAGGTAGACATATGTTTGCTTTATAACTTTAAAACGGATGGCGCAAGAAAAAAAAACAAACTACGCCACTGGATTCTACGGGAAAAGTTCTAAAAAATACATTTTCAGTTATTCAACAAGTTAAAAGAAAACTAAGATGTGATAATTTTCAAATTCACCCGGTATTTCAAAAACCAATAGGGTTATGAAATTTTTGTTGACGGCATGTTTAGCTTCACAAAAAAGGAGCACAGTGTCGCGCAAATGCAATCCCCTCTCTTTAAAACTAAGCAAGATATCCCGAAAAAGTGTCGAAAAATGGACACTCTGTCCACGATGTTATTGTTTGTGCCTTTACCGTGTGAGTGTATCGTTAATAGATCAGTTGCCAACCAGATTTCGTACTGTTTGTTTATTTCGGCCCGTCCCCAATCTCGTAACACGTCTTCATTACATTAATAACTGTCTTTTTTAAACGACATATTATAAAGTCTCCGTAAAAATAATTAAATGTTTGTGTTATCTGC
>MU186317.1:0-28769 GCA_016904865.1 Pissodes strobi | reverse complement strand
GAAGTTGGTAAACATTAGGGCGAGAATCAACTTTTCTACTGAATTGAATATATTTGCATTTCTTAATGTTAAGCTTTAAGTTATTATTGTTGCACCATTCCTCAAACTTAAAAAGGTCATCTTGCATCTGAACTGAGTCATTTTGAGATTGAATATGCTTGAAAATTTTTAAATCATCAGCATATAACAATATTTGACAGTGCTGAAAACAGCTAATGACATCATTGATGAATATACTAAATAACAGTGGTGCAAGATGTCCCCCTTGAGGTGCTCCACATGTAGCACAAAATTCAAAAGAATGTACAGATTTAATTCTCACAACCAACCTTCGGCCAACAAGGTAAGAATACATCCAATCCAACACTCCATTACAAACTCCATAGGCGGAAAGCTTATCTATTAGAATTGCATGGCTAACAGTGTCAAATGCCCTGGAGGAATCTGTGTAGACTACATCGACAACACCACCAGACTCCAGTGCACCAGACACAGAACGCTCATACAAGGCCAGGTTTGTTTCCACCGAACGACCACTGAAAAAACCATGCTGCCCGGTAACCAGGACATTGCGGAAGAGAAAAGTTAGTGTTTCCGTTACTAAGAGATCAAAAATCTTAGGGAAATGTGGCATGAGTGTTATTGGACGGTAGTTCTCAACATCAATCCTATCTCCGTTGTTCTTGAAAACCGGCACTAAAAAAGATGATTTCCGGTAATGTGGAAATACCCCACTAAAGAGAGATTTCTTATAAATAATCCATAATGGTGTGGACAGGGCAAAAGCACAGTTTTTCAAAAACAACGGAGGAATACCATCTGGACCCGGTGACTTATGTGGATCTATCTGGCTTAGTTCTTCCCATATATCAGATATTCTGATACTGAGGTTTGATATACGTACCATGTTACTAAGCGATGATGGTATATTATTATTCACAATTGGTACCCCTTGGCCAGCCAGATATGTTGATGAGAAAAACCGTACAAGCACATCAGCAACATCCTTAGCAACGGTGCAGCTGCCCCCCCCCCCCCCATAAGTCCTCGTGGATGGCAAATCATTGGAGTGATTCTTGGAATGGATATATTTCCAAACGCTTTTCGGATTCTCCAAAATGTCACATTCAGTCTTGCTGAGGTACATTCTATAGCATTCATCAGACTGGATCCTACACAAGGACCTCATTTCCCTGAAAGTATTATAGTCATCAATATCTTTGGATAATTTGAATTTTTTATGAGCAACTTTTTTTTAATAATGTTGGTCTTTAGTTCAGCGCTAAACCAGACTGGGAATTTAAACCTATTCAAAACCTTCTTTTTAGGAATAAAAATGTCAATCAGTTCATTTAAAATTGTATAAAAGTTGAGTACATCGCTATCTACATTTAATGTTAAAATATTATCCCAATGTATTCCTAATAATAATTCATTTCAAATATTAAAATCACAGCTACTAAAATCAAAAATAGAGTCTTCATACTCGAGAACATCACAACAGGTATCACAGTGGAGAATAATGTGAGGGGCCGGATGGTGCCTATCACATTTCAGCAAAGTTTCATCTACACATTTTACTGTGTCAGAAGCACCATGGCTAAAAACAAGATCCAACATAACACCATTGGTATTGGGAATGATATTGAGCTGCATAAGATTCACGAATGGAAAGGTTTCCACAATTTATTCTGCAGCCACACAGGAACCAGAAGTCATGGTACCAAGGGAGTCATTGGACCAGGAAATTTTGGGAAGATTATAGTCTCCAGCAATGCACATGGTATAATCACCGTATAGATGAGCCATGTGTTCCACAACATCACAGTGCATTTGATAAGAATCACTGGGAGAGTTAGGTGGAATGTAAATGCAACATATTAGTTTTTTTAATTTTCCCACTTCAACTGCTACCCAAATTTCTTCAGATAGTATATTAGCCGTATCCAAAGCCCTGGACTTTAGACTCTTTCTGATTGCAATTAATAAACCTCCATTCCTTTTTTTACCTGTGATTTGAGCATTTCGGTCCTTTCTATAAATAGTATAATCATATAACCCTAGCTCGCTATCATAGAAGTCATCATTTAGGGATGTCTCGGTAAACATTATAATGTCATAATCATTAGTGGGAGCGTTTTTACATAGTTCCACTAATTTAGCCCGTTGGCATTCTGATAATATATATTCAATGATTTTACTTTGAGTGTCTTATTCGAGTTGTGTGATTGTTGTGTCTCCCCTTGAAAAAAGAATATTTGCTATGTGGTCGGAAATCTTTCACAGTTACATATTCAGGCCAAAAAGAATCTTGCGACAGGTGATCAGCATAATTTGGATTTATGCCTACCTTAAAATAGCTGAAGTGGTTACCAGACCGAAGATGAACCACATGCAAGTCTTTATCCTCCACTTGAAGTTTATTTTTTATGTAATGTGTTATTGAGTTAGTATTAGTAGACTTGTGCACCCTGTTTACAAAAAACCATCTTTTATCGGCAAACCCAGCGAAAGTAGGCACGTCATGTCCATTCTGTAATGTCTGGTTTTGGGTAGAATTACTTTTCGGTTTGACTCCAGAAAATTCAAATGCCGAAGGGATATTAGTAATATTAGTTTTTAAGTAATTGCTATTGACCTTTGCATTGTCAGTAGCTTTATTTACCTGGCTCAGTGTGAATATTTCACTGGAACTCTGCCTGTTTTTGTTAGGATCATCAACATGGACATTATTGTTTATGTTTATGTGATTTACGACAGCTGTTGCAGGAGCCAACGGTTTTGAGGTCATGTTAGTATTATTATGATTCATCTTCTTCTTGTTGGATCCCCCAGTCACCACTAGAACAGGGGTGTCACCGCCAATATTGGGAGAAGAAGAAGGAGAAGAGGAAATAGTATTGTTTCCCGTTTTTGCGCAGCCAACATGAGCGGCGAGCTCTTTATTTACCTTCTTAAGATCGCCCGAGTCCTGTAAATTTTTGATTTTTTCTCCCAGAAACTCGATCTTCTCATGGAGAATATCATTCTTCTCACGTAGTTCAAGGACCAAAGTGCCAAGAAGACCATTGTTTCTTACGTAGAATGCCGCATCATAAACAACAGTAACTGCATCCTCTCCATTATTGTTTAGACATTCAGGACAGTTTACAGTATTTACATTGACAATAACGAAACCGGGACTACGCACAATTCATCGACTATGAAAACATTTATCACATTTAACACAATTTATGGGGTTATTTACACTTTTACAGCAAATATCGTAAATTTTCTTGGAGCGAGCCACAGAAACATCTCCCGTCGCCGCCATCTTGACCACACTTAACTGAAATTTCAAGCGTGAAACCGGTAGTTAAGAAAGGGAAAACTAGGTTTGGTGAATCAAATAAAGATTTATTTATTCGCACGTTTTGTGAAAAGACCAGAGGTATGCTGGATCCTACAAGCGTTTCTGATTTGGTGAGCCGCATTCGCAAAGCTTACCAGGAATGCACATCGAGGGTTCGCTGCAGCGAGGACTATCACTTGCCGTTTTGGTGGAACGAGACAATCCAGGAGGCCATCTTAGATGTTCAGCACAAAAGGCATCTTTTTCAAAGAGCAACAAATGACCCAAACCTGCGCGACGTGAAGAGAAACATAGAGAATACAAGACTGCAAAAAACCTTTTAAAGAATGAAATTAATAGATTAAAAAGGCTAGCTTGGCAAAATCTTTGTAACGACTTGGAAGATTCCAAATAACAAGAGCTCAACTACAAAATATCCATCTACGATAATAAAAGCTGTGATAAGTAGTAATGTCCAACTTTTTATGAACTTTCATAATTCGCTTTTAACCAGACAGTGTTTTCCAGAAGAATGGAAAAGAACAAAACTGTCACTTATCGAAAAACGAAGCAAGTCTCCCGATGACCCCACTAAATACCGGCCAATTTGTTTAATAGACGAAATCGGAAAAGTCTACGAAAAACTCTTAGATGCCCGGTTGATTGCGGAATTGCAGGAAAAAATTAACGGCTTCCACGAAAACCAGTTTGGATTCCGTAAAGCAGGCTCTACTTCGCATGCAATGAAAAAGATTCAGGACCTGGTAGCTTCAAATAAGGTAAAAGATTGCGCATTGCGCAATGATCTTAGTAGATGTTAAAAATGCGTTCAACAAAAGCATCTTGGACAGCCATCAGCGACGAGCTTGACAAAATAGGGGTAAGTTCATACCTCAAAAACATTCTAAACTCCTATATGGATGGAGAATAATTATCCTGAAAAGGGACCTTCAAAAAGAAGTTTTTGGAAGCGCACCGCAGGGATCGATCCTCGGCCTTTCCCTTTAGAATATTCTGTATAACGAGGTAATAAACCTACCTACACCAAATGGAATCGTAATATTGTGTTATGCTGACGATTTAGCGGTATTCGTAGCTTCTCAAGCTTCCGGCGACATGATTGCTGAGGCAAACCGTACTTTGGATCTTGTATTCCATTGGATGACTCAGCACCATCTAGAGATTGCTCCTGAAAAAACCGAGGCCATTCTACTGAGCTACAAAAGAAAGACCGATGCAATAAAGTTTAAAATGCAAAACCAGGTAATACAACCCCAGGGTTCCGTTAAATATTTGAATTTCATCTAGACCGACCGATGGCTCAATATGATAAACCATTCCATAACTCATTCCTCTGCACCTATTGGCAGAGGAGAGGAGGAGAATGTTACAGATAGATGGTGCGGTTTCCTCTACTCAAAAACGGATGGAGCGGGAGAGGACTCTGGAGGAATGGCAGAAAGAGTGGCAGATCAGCTCAGAAACATGGACCAGGCGTCTTATCCGGGATATTCGGCAATGGCACAATAGGAAATGGGGGACAGTATTCTACCAACTTACCCAGTTCCCCTCAGGCCGCGGCACTTTCGGCACGTAGACTTTTAAAATAAATAAGAAGAAGATGGAACTTCCATATGCTGCGGTGCAGCTATAGATGACACAAATCACACTGTGTTCGGGTGTCCTCAATGTGCAGTTAGGCGTCAAAACCTCTACTCAAACTTGGGAGAAATGAATGCCAACAACGTCATCTACAAGAGGCTCGAATGTGAGAATATGTGGAATAAAATAAGTGATTTTATTACTTATGTGATAAATTCAAAAGAAAAACTGCATGCATCCCAAGGTTCTGGGTGCCTTCGTGTGTCCTCAGGTAAAAATGCGTAAAGAGCATTCCCCGTCGTGTAATAAAAAAGGTGCTTAGGTATATTGTATATATTTGTTCAATTTATTTTAAAAAATTTCTCTTATTTATAAATGCCGAATAAACAAAGTTCATAAGGCCTGCCATGCTTAGGCAGAACTTCCTAAAAAGGTAGTTTTAATTCAGAATATGAACTTAATAGTGATTTTTATCACTACAAACTGCTCCACAAAATCTCATTTATATATGCTTTATCTTTTCGACTAGAGTTGCAGAATTACACCTTCTGTAAAAACGCGAAGGCGAATCCACGAAATTATTAAATTGTCACCTACTTAAAGCTTCCGTCTTATTTTACCTCAAAACTGCTTGCAAACATATATAATAATCTGACTAATAAAAAGGAGGCTGACAAAACCCAAACACTTAGGTATATAACACAAAAAAGAGGGTAGTAGTTTTTTGATAAAATACAAAAGCCGATATCTTAGCATTTTTGGCCTCTGAACAGACGCGTGTCTCTCAAGTAATGTCAAAATTAGAGGAGGTTAAAACTCCGTTTCGGCAAAATTGTTAAAGAAAAGTAAATTCAAGGACAATTTTCTCTACAAGTGTGATTTTGTTTATAACCTATAATCCTATAAAAATGTCAAATTCAACCCAAATACTTATCCATAAATTTTGCTAGGAACCCATCACCCATCATCAATATCACTTTTAGTTTACCTAAAGAAAAGTTTGTCTCATTTATTTTGCCCAGCAACAACTGCGGCCTCGTAGCTTTCCTATCCCGTATTCTCTTCCAAGAACTGGATCCGGGCAGTTATCAGGGCCATTCGATCATCTCCGAAGGTAAGTTCATTATCGGGCTCTGCGTGTCGCCCGCGTCCAATTAGCCCGGATTGCGGAAAGAATAGTGAACGAGCTAGGGTCAAGCAAGACCGGTTAAATAAAATCGGACACCCCTAAAGAAACTGTTGCGGTCGTGAAACGACTGCGAGACAATGTTTGTCTTGCGGCTCGCAAATATAGAGAATAAATATTAGTACTTTGGACGCTGCTGCGCCCGATGACGAAGAATTGACCGAATTTTTGAGCAACCACGAGACTGATAATATTTTAGGTGAAACCATAAGAGAAACAATAAATGGATGAATAATTAGGAAAAGCATATATTTCAGGAAATGTATGGAACCTATACAGGCAAATATCAAGAAATAAGTGGGCGGAATTCCGAATTGCGCAGTCACCGCAGTCCTATCTCAACTTTTGAAGAGCCTAAGATTTTACTAAGGATAGTACCAAAATATATTACTGGCACCATGTGAAGTTTTAAATATTTTCCTTGCATCAGCTCAAAAGAAACATTATCGCTAAGTGTCGATTATTCTCAAGAATCTGTGAGTTTTGATCATACAACATTAGAGTACATTTAAGAAGATAAAACGGTATAAAGACCAGCTTATTTGTCACAACACATTGAATGACCCAATAACAATTATGGGGAGCGGTAACAAA
The DNA here is from genome assembly GCA_016904865.1 of Pissodes strobi. Classification (NCBI taxonomy): domain Eukaryota; kingdom Metazoa; phylum Arthropoda; class Insecta; order Coleoptera; family Curculionidae; genus Pissodes; species Pissodes strobi. The sequence goes on along the minus strand of MU186317.1, from coordinate 22,056 downwards.
CGTCTTTGACTTTTATGCTGCTCACCATTTATTTCCCGTGTTAAAATATGTGTCGGTCCCCTTGGGGTGTCCCGCGGGATTCGGGTTAAGCGGCCGATTTGTCGCCGGCAGTCATTAATGTCGGCACGGGCATTCCCAAGACGCTCGTCCCCGGGATTGCCCTCTAAACACAATCCAATCACCGGGATAATGTCTGTATTCCCGGTGACATTTTTGCCTTTGAAGGGACGGCTTTTAAGGGTAGGTGTCAAGGTTTTTTCTTTGGAGTATAACTAAATTCGTTTTGAAAACACGTTGCGTTTTAAGCAGTTACGCGACCTTATTCCATTTACATTTTTTTTTTCGTTGTTAACTCGATAGCCATAAAAATTTTTGGACACTTTCCATATCGATTCCCTAATGCTGATAGGTCGTAACCCGACTTAACAAAATTGTACAGGAGGCACACACAAACTACATAGCATAATAATAAAAACTTACCCGTGTATTGTTTTTCTTAATAAATGCTTTAGTGATGTTTACTAATTGAATTTATCGTAGATATACTAATTTTTTAAATATTTGGTTAGGGTAATGAGGGATACGACCTATTGTAACCAACGCGATGACGGCTTACGAGTATATCGAACCCTAGAAAATGTAGTAGATCTGAGGTTTGGCCATAAAATGGTAGCTTACGTCATTTTAAATATGCATTCAATACAACCATGGTTAAATTTTAATTTCCATTCTTCGATTTTTGTTATTGTCCAGATCTGTACCAGTTTCAGTTGATGCTGTTGGAACCGTTGATTCCCCTGTTTTACCAAATTTTTCTAATACAACAAATAAATGGTACCAATGGAAAACAACATGCTTTATAAGCACATAACAACAAAAACTCCAAACTTTTCAGCTACAGCTAGTTCCTGGAAAATTGTCGTTCCTAAGGACAAGAGAAAGGAACTTCTTAATAGATGTCAAGATATACCAGCTGCTGGACATATTGGCGCATTTAAAACCTATTGGAAAGTTCATGAATCCTATTATTGGCCAAAAATTAAATGTGATATATTTAGTTATCTCAAAGCTTGCAAAAGTTGTGCACAAAAAGTTGGAGGAACTACAGTTAACTACAATAAACCAAGGCACGTGGAGTTTTATAACCAAATCATGTTCTCAGTTGATGCAGTGGACGAAAACACAGGACCATAAAGCCCCTGGTTCACCAAGGTTGGTTTTCATCTACTGCATCAGATGCCGTTAAATTCGAAGGTTCTCTACAGGAGGGCCCATAGTAAACCAATATCCATGTGTAGATATAAAAAAATGTGTTGTCCAGGGATCCTTATGGAGTATAGCGAAGGGTATAGACAAACGGCAGAAAGTCGCAATCAGCCTTCAACGTCTCAAGTTTTGCACGTTATGGTTGATTTCCCAAGAAAGTCGGAAAGTAGAGGGCTCTCAGAAAAATTTGTGATATTTGTAAAAGGCATGTTGTTCGAAAATTGACAAGAAAAGGTTATATGAATGGTCCTGATCAGCCAGGACTATATTCTGCGGCCCATTTTCAGACATACCACAAATAAACCTTAAAAATGTTCCTGCATTATAATGTGACTTTTTAAAAATGTATTTGTTTTTGTATTGGTCAATGTAACGTTCTTTTCAATCTCGTTTTGCAGTTCGTCTACTGTAGTTATTTAGGCATAATCTTTAAAATATCCATATATGGACATTATGGTATATCCCTACTATCCATATGGAGATATTCTGGTGTTTTCATGCATCCAGACGTGGATGTTCTGGTAAATTAATATAAATAAATATGATAAAAAACAGTTTTTTAAATAATGAAAAATGGATAAATATTTGTTTAAAAAAGTACTATTTATTTCAAAAAATATATTTCTTAAATATATTTTGACTGTGTTGCACGCATTACCTGTAAAAGACGGCTGGAGCGGAAGGGGTTAAATATGCAATCAATACAACCATGGTTAAATCTTGATTTTCATTCTTCGATTTTTGTTATTGTCTTTAGACAGCACTAGTCTAGAACAATTTCGCATTTCATCATGAGTTCTTTCTCCATCTGTGGAGTCTTCCTGGAACAACATATCATAGAAGTAATGCACACCTGCCGGTAGTAAAGACTTCAGTTCTTGAAGCTCCTTCCATTTCTTTTTCGATATTTTTATTCTATTTGAATAAAGTTGATCGTAAAGCAAATCGTGATTGACGGTATTATTTCTCTCAGGAAGGAGTCCATACTTTTGATAATAATAATTGATAAATTTGGTAGGTATTTTAGAGCTCTAAGGTGTGTTACCTTTAAATCTCCTTTGGATATATTTGGACGAATAGTACTGTAGTTAGGATCATTGTAGTTAAGAAAAAAGTTATGAGTAAGATAAGCTACTTGCAGAGGTATAGGATTTTTCCAAGATTCTTCTATTACTGAAATGTGTAGCCTCGCACTCCATCTTAGTGTGCCCTCTTTCCAGAAATGTTTGCTATATCTCATACTTTCTTGATTCTTGGATGCTAAAACCGACAAACTATTCGGAAGTGACGGCATTCCTATTTTAATAGCCACAACCATCGAAACATACTAAAATACCTTTTTTTTCAGAGGTCAAAGAGTTCTAAATGTTTTATTAAACATGTAGTGCATACAGATGAATTAAGGTCTGCTTCAGTCTCATTCCAAACAAAATTCACACTGCGATGGTTTTCCAATATAGTTATGGATTTGCAGCTTTATTTTATAGTATAGAGAACTAGCATGGAAAACTGGACTGGGTTGTAAGCTAGCTCGCCTCCTCGTGGTGCACCCTGGGGAACGCTAAATGAGCTAGCAGATACTGCCGGTCAGACAAACTAGGAGGTTCTCCTGACCACGCAAGACACAATCGATAAATTGTAAAGGAACTGTCCCTTCTAAGGACTGGTTGACAAGAAATCTCGGACCTACGGTTCGAATTTGCCAAATAAATATAGAGAGCATAAGTTATTCCAAGAGCCAATATTTATCAAAACTACTGAAGAATGGCAATGTTGATCTGGTTGCAATTTAGGAAACACATTGCAGTACTGAGGAACAATTGTGGAAAAGGGGCAGGATACCTGGATATGAACTACTTGGTGCCACGTATAATCATGTATACGGAGTCGCAACCTATATTAGGCACGACTCAGAAAATGCTACTCTGATCTCCACGTCCTCAAACAACGAAATCCACAATGCTGTTGTAAAAATTGGAGGTATAACTGTATCCAATATCTATAAACCACCAGCTGCTTCATGGCTAAGATCTGTAATCAAAATACAATCTCACCCTGCAGTTAACCTGGGTGATTTTAACAGCCACCACGAGCAGTGGAAATAGAGGGACTGCGATGCAAATGGCGAGGTCTTAATAAAATGGGCTGAAGACGAAAGTCTCAATATTATCTTCGATGCTAAAGACCGATATACCTTCAAATCTGCAATATGGAGGCAGGAATATAACCCATATTTATGTTTCACCTCCTATGGTAGTAATAGCCAGCCACTGCCAGTCACCAGACAAGTACTATGCGACTTCCATCACAGTCAATACCGTCCAGTTTTCATAGAGACAAGCAGCCACTCGTGACCTCTACGCCTCGCCCTAGATGGACTTTCCAAAAGACTAACTGGAAAAAAAATTCCAGAGACTTGGATAAATGCCTGGGCTGGATACCACCAATCAGCAAAAACTATGGCAGATTTATTGGAGCAGTAACAAGCACCGCTAAGAAGTGCATCCCTAAAGTGGATTTCGCAAAGAATATACCCCAGGGTGGTCCCAAAACAGCGAAGATCTCTACCAAAACTTTCTTGAAACTGGTGATCAAGAGGTGGCAGATAAGATTCTCCATAGCCTCGATGCTGCAAGGCAAAAGAAATGAACAGAAACGGTAGAAAGTCTAAACTTCCAGACCTCAAGCCGTCAAGCATGGTATCTGCTAAGGAAGCTAGGAGGTGAAGCACCTGTCCAGAGACATAAAACAAATATCTCCCCAAATGCCGTAGCATCCCACATAGTAGCAACGTCCAGAGCACCAAGTGGCAAAACGCACACAACTGAGATAAAATGCGAACTGAGAATCCTGAGGAACGAAGCAACGGACACTGAATACGCATATCCTTTCTCACATGAAGAAATTGAATCAGCGTTTAAAGATATTATCCCAGGAAAAGTACCAGGATTCGATAATATCCACCCGGAATTCCTGATAAACTGCGGAAAATATGCAAAACTCTCGCTGGCCAAACTCTTGACTGAAATAATGCAGACTGGAATGTGCCCAGAGAGTTCAAATAATCGAAAGTAATAGCCAACTTGAAACAGCTGACTTGCCCCAGAGCTACAGGTCTATAGCATTATTATCAGTGACATACAAACTACTAGAAAGGCTCCTCTACAACAGAATTGGTCAGAAAATATATAACGTAATTCCGATCCAACAAGCAGGTTTTAGGCCGAAACGAAGCTGCGTGGACCAAGGCCTGTCGCTTACAACCTATATAGAGGCGATATTTCAAAGGAAGCTTAAAACTTCTGCTGCATTCCTTGACTTATCAGCCGCTTACGACACCGTCTGGAGAGAAGGCATGATTTACAAGTTTATCCGTGTAATCCCCTGCAAATTAACAGCTCGTCTACTAAACATTATGCTAAACGTTGGAATAATCCGAGTTATCAGAGGTCAGATATAAGCTCACCAAGGAAACTTAAGAACGGCCTGCCACAAGGGTCAGTACTTGCTCCCCTCCTTTTCAGCCTCTATATCGCTGACATGCCAGAGACAAGATGTAAACAGCACGGCTACGCTGATGACTGGGTACTAACCACGAGATGTAGGTCATTGTCGGAGTCAGAAAAGATTCTGACAACCGACTTGGAGAAACTGGGAAGATGATTTCGAAAATGGCGCCTTCAACCAAATGCCAGCAAAACAGAGGCGACATGCTTCCACCTAAACAACAAATCTGCCAAGGGAGCATAAAATGAAATTTGGGAATACATTGCTTAGTCACAACAAAACACCAAAGTACCTGGGCATAACACCTGATAGAACACTTTCATTCAAGGAGCACTTAACAAAAATAGCAGAGAAATTGAAATCGAGAAATAACATTATGCAAAAACTCTGTGGAACAACATGGGGAGCGTCGGCTTCCACTTTGCGCTCTTCAGCCCTAGGCCTGGTCTTCTCAGCTCCTGAATATTGTACGCCAGTGTGGCTTAACAGCCCTCATGTCCATAGAATTGAAGCTGAACTCAACAACGCAATGAGAATGATAGCGGGTGTTGTCAAGGCTCCCAGTACTAAATCACATACCACCCCCAAACCTGCGACGCATAAACGAGGGTACGAAAAACGTAAAACATGGACAACTTTAAACCGAATAAGAACCCAGCATGGTAGATGTGCCTACACCATGTATGAGTGGGGCAAGACAGCGAATGTGGTGAAAGTCACACCATTAAACACATTATAGATGAATGCTCTGTAACAGCCTATGAAGGGACACCCGAAGATTTCCTGACAGCGACGCCAGGATCAATAGCTTATATTAATTCGTTAAATGTTTGTTAGTACCCCGTTTGTGATTATTTATTGTTGTAACTCAGCAACTCAGCAAAACAGCAAACAGTTACGATAAATAAAAAAATGTAAAACTGGACATAGTTTGACTGCTTGCACATCAACTACAAAGCAGTAAATTTCTTTATGGATGGTCCTGGCTTTACCGGTATCTTTTTCGGTGCGTGCTAGATCTTTTCCTGCTTTATCTTGTAAGATGAACACACATTACATTGATCTTAACGTGGTTTAAATAATGCTAATTTCATGTGGTCATATTTTTGGGAGAATTTACAACTTGATAATGGTACTTTCCTGTCTTTACATTGTTGTTGCAAAGATTATATTCTTCACTTTTAGATTTATATTCTGTTCGAGGTATAACCAAATAACTATCCAGTAGACTTGCGGCAATAGTGGATTTCTATTTTTGGCAGCCTTTCCAAGAACTCTCAAATTATTTACTCGCAAAAGGTCTTGTTTTAATTTTGGTGAAGACTTTTTTCTGTCCTTGTTTGCTTCATGGCACAGTTTTCTAGAAATCCATCTTTTCATGCTGCGCTTGCCCATCTCTGAACCATATTTTCCCTTACTCCGAGTGTAATGAGAAACACAAGTCTTTTATTGCTTTTAACTGGAAGAAACTAATCGTAGGTATCACTCCGCCTGGAAGGTCCTTCTACATAAAACCTTTTCTTCTCCTTGCATGTAACCATATGAGCGAAGAACATTCTTGTTCGTTCCCAGGACATTTCCCAAAATATTGTAAATATTCGTTTCCGAAATTCTTTGGCAAAAACGAGTTGGCATTCTAATGCAATATTTCGAGACGCAGACTGACTTCATTTTACTTTCAGGACGTAATAGTTATTTGTTTTACTAGGCAGCAAGGTAGTAGATTGACTGCCGCAGCTGATAGTTCATAGCCGAGCATAGCGGGGGTTGGCATTCAGCTAAGGCAGTCAATCTACTTTGCTGCCGAGTTGAACATTTTTTTTCTCCGATTGTTTATAATGATATATGTATATTGTATATTTGCAAATTATTACAATTCCCACAATCTTTTTATTTTTCCTGTAGTGATAAATTAAAACAAAATTTGATAGAAATCGTAATTGTTGGAACGGATGGTTGCTATGGAAATGTATATGTCCATAATAATTATAGTTTGACAACTTATGTCAAACGTTTTATTCCCTTGTGATCATTTTGCTGCCTAGGCAGCAATTTGCTGCCAAGGCAGGAAAAGTAATACTTTGCTGATTGATAGATGTCTGCAAAATTAATATTTGCTGTCAATCGGAGAAAAATATCATGTTTCACAACGTCATGTACTCTTTTATAGCCAGCATATTCCTTTCCTAACATTCTTAAATGTTTGGTTTTGTTTTTATTCCGGTTTTCCGGATTCGCAACTTTACACTTTTTATTGTTCGAGCTCCTGGATCTTCTGAATCTTCATTGGTTTCCTTCAATCCGGTAGATTCTAAGTCAGTATCTTCAGGTTCTACTTCGTGTTCTTGATCGTCTACGTTTCCGTCATTGGTTTCTTCTGATTATTTATCTTGTAAGTGTTCATTATTGACTTCTGTCTCGGGCAGTTTCATCGTGTTCGTTGTTGGGTTCTCTTTCGGGTCCTTATCTTCTTTATAATTAGGTTCCTCTTCAAAACCTTTGCTGGGATCTTTAAGGGTTCTGTTTCTCACATGTAGTTTATCTTCCAAATCTCCATGAAAGATTTGTTCTTCCAATCATTGATCCTCTGGTTCTACCGATGCATTATCTAATTTGCCTATCATTATTTAAAGAAATTATCATTGATTGAGTTTTGGCGCGAGTACTGGTTCTTTAAAAAAATTATTCAAATTGGTAAGCTCAATGCAAATATCGTATGCAATATTTTAAATATTTATATAGCCAGATAAACCTTCGAGAGGGTGGTCTCCTGTTACTACCATAAATGACATCACCATCATTTGTCTCTCATCTACTAAGCAGTTCCAAACTTTTTGCTGGTAGCATTGAAGGTGGCTCTTCAGTACTACGTTTATGAACTTGGTCCAAATCTGTTACTTCTGCTGACTGTCTGTCTAGCGTCTTCCAATTTTTTTCCTGTTCTTGAATGCATGGCTGTTAAAAAATAGTTTTTTTTTTGGGAAATGTTCTGAACTTTATTGCTTTTGTAGGTAACGAACGACCTTATTAGCATTAGGGTGCTAAAAGAGTCTCTACATATTCGTTGTACGTAACGTCAGGCATTCATTTTTACTTTGGTTCCAATTGTTCTAACCCTTTTTTATGACACCAATGACAAATTGCAAATACCAAATTGGTATACTTACCGAGATTATCTCGGTCAAAGGTTGTCGTGAAATGGAAAACGACTTATACATAATTAGTATTGTTGCAAAGGGACCAAGATGCTGTCTGGGAACAATCCTCTAAGGAGAAGTCTCATCCCTTCAAATAGCGGAGTTAGGCCTTTTTACCCGGAAATAGTAAGGTCTTCTCATAAATCTGTCCCGGTCTATCGAAATATTATAACGCAAACTTATAGGAATTTAACCGTATTCAAGAAATCCACCAACTTTTGATGCCGAAACTTCCTGAACTATGTATAAACGGCAATCCGAAGCAGCAGCAGATACCAACTGCCAACTTTTGGAATGATGAAGACTAAGCATCCGTTTTAGTGTTTGCTCTAAGAGGAAAACCACTCGAGATCCTTCAAAATAGCTAAGGAGAATAAATATGCATCAGTAGAAAATAAGTATATCAGTCAGGTTTATCAGAGCCAGCTAAAAAGCCGAGTGCATAAATATTCGGAAACATTTTAGGAATTCAGAAGAGATATAGAGGAAATGGTTAGATTAGAAGCTCCTGAAAGTTTTGTCAACCAACTTGTCATCCAAAGCTTCATGGATCGGATAATGGATATCGAGCTACAGCAAGCTCTTAGACTAGGAAGATTTCGAGGTCTAGCTGATGTCGGTTGTCTACAGCTTAGAATTTGAAGAACCGAAAAATTCACATGAGAAATGTTTGCGAAATGGAGCTAGTCGACGAAGATAAGAGTGCTTACATAAATTAGACAATATAGAAACCTTGCTTGAAAAATGTGAGGCGTCCAGGATTCCAGAAGTAAGGTAAAACGTCATAACTGTGGTCGCAAGCGATATTTCAGCAGGAACTTTAGGTGTTGTTAATGATTCTCGGAAGAAGGACAAACACAAATTGGGAGCCGGAAAATCTAGTAGACAAACACTAGTAAGAAAAGTCCAATACCCGAGAATGAATGTCCCTACGATTAAAAGGAACAGTGATAGTCTTGTTGCCCAGTGAACTTTGAATAGTAAGAAGTGTCATTCTGCCATTGACACACGAACAGCAAGATCATTAGTGCGCCCTGATAGGATGAATAAGACGTTTGTAAAAATGGCAAAAAGAAAAAGCTACGATATTCAAATAAAACACCGCGAAGGAAGAAGTCATGCTAACGCTGATAGTTTACCAAAGAGACCATGTGCAGAAAAATCATGCAAGTTCTATACCAGACAAGAGAAAAAGGAAGCAGCCAAAACCGAAGAAGGTACCCTGAAAGTGGTGTATATTAACGACAATTCCATGAAGGAACTTGCCAACTATGACTTGAGTGAAGAACAGGGAAATGACAGACATCTGATAATTGTAAAGAAATAGTTCGAGAAAGGCGAGACATTTGTAGGTACGAACACTTAGTAAAAGGGTACTGGTTGTAATGGGACTCGCTCCATCTGAAGAATGGTCTTCGCATGTGGGAGAGTCCAGATAATAGGTATATTTCTTTCCAAACTGTCTTGCCATAGACGGGAACAGAACAAGTACTTCGAGAGTTGCACGACATTCGAAGGGGAGGTCACTTTGGAGTTAATAGAACCCTAGCCAAAATAAAGAAGCGATATTATTAGATCAACTGTCGTATACATGTTGAGGAGTGGTGCAAGAAATGTGATGTGCGTAGCTCAAGAAAAGGATCGGCAACTCAATCCAGAGGAAAGATGATGTAGTGCATCTCAGGAAATCCTTGGGAGGGAGTGGCAGTGGATATTGCTGGACTGTTCCCTTTGACCGATTCCGGAAATAAAATTTTAATGGTAGCCATGAGCTATTTTTCGAAATGGCCAGAAGTGATCCCAATTCCAAACCACGGTAACGGTAGCTGAACCTTTGTTAGAAAATGATATTTGATTTGCAGACATGGAATACCTCTGGAAATTGGCACAGATCAAGGATGGAACGTCAGGTCAGAAGTTTGGAGGCATGTTATGTTGTTGTTGGATACAAATAGGACTGACACTTAACGCTCAGTCTGGAGGAATGGTCGAGAGACATAACAGTTCAATCAGTACTTATCGATTTTTGTTAACGAGAGTTATCGTAATTAGGACAATGGAACCATATTCCTGTTGGCTTGTAGTAGTTCATACGCCAGATATACACTGTCGATGATGCTCACGGGTAGAGAAATAAGGTTTCCTATTGACTTAAACTTCGGCAGACCATCAGCTGAAGAAGACTTTGAAAATCAAATTAAGTTTCCTGATTACATCTTCAATTTGGAAGGGCGGCTGAAGGTAGTGCATGAATTTGCTAGAGACCGATTGAGCCTTACCAGCGACCAAATAAAGATACGTTTCGACGCGAAGTCGAAGCCCGATGTTTTCCGGGGCGATGATGCTGTGTTGTTATAGCATCCTGGAAGAAGAATGGGATTTAGCCAGTAGCTGCCAAAACCTTGGAAAATACTATACAGATTCGTTAAGAAAATCAACGACTTGGTGTATAGGATCCAGTTGTCACCGATGGACAAGCCAAAAGAGGTCCACATCGAGAAAAAGGCAAGAAGCCACCCCTTTGGAGATTACCGAATTAATCTGTCCGGGACACACAGTTTTAAGAGAGGGAACAGTGTTGCAAAGCAGCCAACAGGTGATGCCGCGTTTACGTTTTTCATAACTTGGGAGACCAGAGTACTTTCATCTTCAAAACTGTAAGCAGGTCATTAGTATAGATAAGGAACAGAGTTGGTGAAAGTATTGCGCCCTGAGGCACTCCCGCGGTTATAGTGAATGTGTCTAAGATGTGTCCATTAACTGCAACGTGCAGATATCGGTTTTTAAGGAAACTGGCAAGCCAACTGCAGAGGGAGGTTGACAGTCCGAAGGACGGCAGCTTATTAAGCAATGCGTCATGAAAAACTCTCTCCGTAGTTCTCAATTGGCCGACTGCATATATGAGTGACATAGGCCAATATATCTCCTGTCGAACTCTTTTTGCGAAAGCGGTATTGGATATCGCTGATTATTTTGTTATTCTCGAGGTACTTGACTAGTTGCTGATTGACTACACGTTCCGTGACTTTGGAGATTATTGCAAGCAAGGCAATTGGGCGATAGTTTGAGGGCGTGGTTTTTTTGCTTTTTTTGGAAGAAGTTGTACTAGAGCGACTTTCAAAGAACATAGGAAATCCCTTTTAGGTAAGACAGGGAAAAAAGTTTGGAAGAAACGGGTGTGATGATGATTTATGATTTTTTTATAAATAGGTTTTTTTTCGGATATCTCTGAAAATACTCGAAATTTTAAAACTTTCTAGGCGGCATAAATTCCAAATTTTGCCCTAATTTGATCAACACTGTATCTCTTACGGTTTTCGAGTTCCCCATACATAGACTCGAACTCAAACCACTCCGTACACAATTTTTCTTACAGACACGTATGAAAATGAGACAAAAAGCACTATTAAGATTCTTAAGATAACGATTAATATCACACGCATGTTGAAATCCACTTTTCAACACTAGTGTTGATGTAGTATATTATGCAGCAAGTGTTGAAAATTCTACTTTTCACAGTAGTGGGACAGTTTAGTGATGCAAGCTTTAGGCTAGTGTCATAAAGTCACACGTGTGTGTAAAGATGTTATCACACGTGTTGCACACTATACTTTTTCTATAACTTCAACGTTAATAGATTACGTTCTATTTTACCATTTATTCATTTTATACTAAAATTTGCATTAAGCATTATCTTTTTCATACATTGTGGGTAATATTGATAAATCATATACATCTTTTCACACGCCGTGTGAAAGGTATACTTTTCACACGCAGTGTACAAAGTCTAGTTTTCAGGAGTAGCTATTAACGTGCATTTAACCAAGACAGTCGTAGAAAAAGTACTTATCGTACCATTCTTCTCAGTTATCTGTCAAGCCAAAATGTCACATCAAATATGCTGCCAATTGAATTGATATAGTCGTGTTGTCAATGATTTTCAAGACCTGAATTGAAAAATGTTTCAAGTTAAGTTACCTGTATCTTTTTCTAATTTTCATATGTGATCGTAAGAAAAATAGTGAAAGTACGTTTTCATCCTTGGAGGACTTACACCCTGGGCTGACGCCTCGAGCTAGAAATTTACTCGTTTGAAAACTAGTAGCCTTAACACTTGTTATGTAATATACTATTAGTGCTCTTTGGCATTTGTTATTAACTAAACTATGGCATGACTATTACACACATTTTTCAAAAGCCTCTATTTTACTAAACCAAAACTACAAGATGGTCTATGCTTAGAGTAAGTACTTATAAATAGTATCATCTAATAGATTCGTAAAATTTTTATGATGCTCTTTAATATATATTTTTGAGAGTTAAGTTATCTCTGAATATTTTTGATTTATGTTTTTCAATAGAAATTAAATAATTTACTTATTATTTTTCTTTAAATTAGGAATAGTAAGTATGGCTTACAAAGTTTTTCCTTCAATTTAAAAGCTGAAGCTAAGTACTAAATCCTCTAAGAGACAAAACCATATCTTAAAAAAGTCTTGAAAGGGATCAAAAAAGTCTTGAAACGTAATTAAATCATAATGTGTGGTATATATTTGAATTCAAAATAAAAAGGGCTCTAAAATTGATATCAAAACGTCAATAGCAATAATGTTTAAAAATTTTGTTGATGAGGGTTGCTCAAAGACGAAACATCCAATAAATAGAATTGATAACGTAATCTCATATTTGATGTTGTCATAAAGAAGTTTTGTAAGTTTTACTCTAAATTTGATAACAATATCCGAAAATACTCTTTTTAATAGTATATTGTGCAACAAGTGCTGAAAATAAGACTTTTCACACGAATGAGACAGTTTGGTGACACGAGCCGTAAGCGAGTGTATTAAAGTCTCATGAGTGTAAAAAGTCTTTTCAGCACGTGTAGCACACTATACTTTTTCTACGACTGCTACATACAGGGTGCCCCACTGGGAGTGTGGTAGAAAATTACATGTTATATGGGAAACATTTTTATTATTGATTTATCAGAAAATTTTATTCCTAATGAAAGAAGCTACGTGAGTAAGAGATTCTCGCTAAACTATAACTAGGGGCACAGTCCTAAAATGGGGCCACCGGAGTGGGGTCCCTATTTTCAAAATATTTTGAAAAAGAGGCTCTGAGGGCGAAGCCCTAAAATGGGGCCCCAGGGGGCGAAACCCTAGAATGGGGCCTATGGTTCGGGAGTCCCATTTTGTACAGATTTAGCAATGGAGCCCCCGGGAGCGAAGCCCTAAAATGGGGCCCCAAGCCTTAAAAGGGGGCCCTCTGGTATAAGAGTTCCATTTTCTACAGTTTTGCAAAAAGAAGCTTCCGGGGGGTGAAGCCCTATAATTGGACCCCCTTTTTTAGAGATCTGGTAATGGGACCTTTGAGGGCGAAGCTCTAAAACGGAGACGAAGCCCTTTAATCTAAATACCCGAATAAGCGTGTGAATGTGAAAAGTATACTTTGCACACGCCGTGTGCAAAGTATACTTTTCACACGATGTTTGAAATGTCCAGTTTTCAAAAGCAGTTGTTAGTGCGTTTTTGTCTATTTTCAGGGCAGTCGTAGAAAAAATAACTAAAAACGGAAAATCATACTGAGATGTGCTGGGCGACATTTTGTTACTTCTTTAATTACGCAACTTTTTTCCAATTCAATCAATTTCGTACCTCGTATTGTTAACGAGATCCCCAACTAACCCAAACTAGTCCTCCTGATCTCGGACACCCTATATAGTATATCCCGATGAATTAAGGGTGGGAACTCCTAAAAAAAAACGCGCTATACATTTCCTAAATTTGATTTGTGCAATTGTTTCTAATCTCCTAACCTGTCTCGACAAATAACCCCGTCTCATGTCGGGACAAAGCGAACGATCCACACCACTTAACCACGTCGCAAGGGGAAGGGGGAGCGGTGCGATAAAGTGTGCCTAATACAATAAAGACCCAAGGATGTTGGGGTGCGACCGGAATTTTTTCAGTAGGGTAACGTTCTAAATATCGGACACAGAGTATGCGAAATATCTTAAAAAATCAGCCCTCGTGCAATGGTAGAGACGAAAAGCCGGGAAGAATCTAATGTACGAACGCCACTGACGGTCATCCCACTCTATCCAGTTATTCCAGTTAAAGTAAAGCGACTAGATGCTGGCCATCTGAAATGCGATTTGTTTTATTGACTTCACCCGGGCCCCGTTTGTTTCTTATTGTACAACAGTCCAAATCCCATATCGGCTATTGATTATGGCAAATCCAGAAAAGCACATCCAGGCGGACCGAATATCTTCTGAACGGTTGGCTCTATAAACATGCAATTATGGGAAATCTTGCTCAATGGGATCGAGGAGATTATTTGCCCGATTCATATCCTTTTCGGTTTCCTTAAGATTTCGGAGCGTTTTCCGAGGTTTCTTAACGGGCTTTAATTCGCATTCATTCGAAATTATGGATCATCTTTAGTAAAATTTTAATTGAAGTTATACTGGGTGGCAACGAAATTGTGTCCTGCGGAATAACTCGGCTATTCTGAAGGATGGGCTTCCGAACTTGAACTTCGCTATAGTATATCTGTTTGGAAGGCGAAGTGATATAAGAGATAAGGGCCACTCAGTGAGAAATAAACCGACAAACCAAGTTTGGATTACAAACCGTATTGTAGGGGATGATGTTTTCCCTAAAACGACAAAAAAGCTTTAACTGAAAAACGATAATTGGGAAGTGATTAAATGCATTAAATGTTCTTGGTGTGTTAATTGCTAAGATAAGGAAGAAAAAAAAAGGGTAAACTAGAGTTCCCAACAACAAAAAACACAAAGGAATTTTTGCGGCTCCAAACTCTAAAAGGACTTGGAAGCTACTAAATACATACCGTAAATGGATGGGCCCAAAGCAGGTTTGTAAAGGTTGTACGATCGCGTGTCTGAATGCTGACTTTCATAAGGTACATAGACTGAAGGTCGGTATGTTTCATCACTTTTAGCTGGAGTGCACAGAAGAAGCCTCAACGAAGATTGTGAATACCGTGTATACACAGTCGAGCGCAACCTGGAAACGTTGATCTTTCAACGGCTAATCCTTCAAACACCGGCTTAGACAAGATGACTAGAACCAGAACCAACATACCAAACCTGTCTTTTTCAAGGCCACTTGTGGCGATCTCAATTAACATAAAGGGAATGACTAGAGACAAGGAAGTCCTATGGACAGAAATATGTAAGTAGCATGCATGGGATGTCCTCCTTGTTCAGGAAACTCACAGAAGCAATGGCAGATGCAGGTCCAGTGTGGAGGGAATGGAACTGATCCTGGAGAGACCCCATAATCAATACGCGATCTTTGCTCGGCCAGGTGCCAACATCATGTCAGCCTCCCTAACGGATACGGATGATATTGAGGTACTCACTGGTGAAACGCCGTAGTATTGCGTGACCTCAATCTATAAGCCACCTAACGTTCCATTCGCCTTCCATAAACCTGCAAACTTTAAATACCAGCTCGCAAATTTCATCCTTGGTGATTTCAACTGCAGAAGCACCGCATGGGGATATAGGGAAACCGATGGCAACGGAGCAGATCTCGAAAAATGAGCTGAAACACACGACTTCCAGCTAATACATGACCCGAAGCTACCATCTTCTTTTAATAGTGGTAGATGGAAGAGAGATACAATCCAGATAATATATTTGTGTCATCGAGACTGGCAGTAATGTGTAGCAAACAAATGGGGGGAACCAATACCGAAGACCCATTATCTGTATCTCTAGCGCTATCTTGGAACCAGAACAAGTAGCGTTTAAGAGACGATTCAATTTTAAGAAGGCCGACTGGAACAGTTTCAGGGAAAACTTGGATGCAGAGGTAAGAAAGCTACCACCCCGACCAGAAAACTATGAATTATTCAGTGAACTAATAAGAAAAATATCACGTAAATATATACCAACTCAATACATGGCCTGCCTATTGAAAGACACTAAACCGCTGCTCAATCGTTACCAGAAACTGCTCGCTGAAGACACAATTGAAGCAGGTGAGGATCTCATGCTATCCATCGCCGATGATAGAACGCTAAAGTGGCGTAACTTGATGAAAAACCTTGATATGAAAACAAATAGCAGATGGGCTTGGAAACTACTTAAAAATCTCAGTGGAGACCCAAAGAAGCTAAAAGAAAGTTACACAGTTACTATTGAACGGCAAGATATGGTAAAGGCAGTCACGACAACCACTGATCGGAGATGTGAATAATGAGGACTACTACCACCGCGAACCTTTTCTAGAGTCAAACTCAATACGGCGATGAATGAAGAATAATAAAGCACCTGGTGTCGACGACTTGAGGACTGAACAGATCAAGAATTTTAGAGAGACAACGTTGCAGTGGCTTCTGGAATTATTTAATACTTGTAACACTAGCCTTAGAATACCAAAAATGTGGAAAAAAGCAAGAGTAATTGCGTTGCTCAAACCAGGAAAAGACTCCAACGATCCAAAGAGTTACAGGCCTGTTTCGTTGCTGTGACATCTCTATAAGATGTTCTAGAGGCTGATTCTTAATAGGATAAATGCTGCACTACAGGAGAAACTTATCCCACAACAGGCTGGTTTCCGACCGCGGACAGATACTAAACCTAACTCAATTTATCGAGGATGGCTTGGAGGAAAGACAGGTCACTGATGCGGTATTTATAGATCTCAAAGCAGCACATGATACGGTAAATCACAGAAAGCTGCTGACGAAAGTGTATCAGGTAACACGAGACTTCCACCTGACACGGATGATTGGTACTTTGATCCAGAATAGAGCGGTTCCATGTCAGTCTCATGGGGACAAACAGCAGGTGGAGAAACCAGAAAAACGGACTGCCTCAGGGAAGTATGCTGGTACCATCACTATACAATATATGTACCAATGACCAACCTATGTCGAATGGTACCAGACGGTTCATCTATGCGGACGACACGGCCGTGGCTGCTCGGGGCAAAAGCTTTGAGAAGGTGAAAGCCAAATTGTCAGAGGCTTTGGAGGAACTGTCTGCTTACTACGACTCCAATCATCTTAGACCAAATCCTAGCAAGACGCAGGTCTGTGCTTTTATCTCAACAACAAACAGGCAAGGAGAATATTGAACATTGTTTGGCGTGGAACCCAGTTGCAACATTTCCAAACACCAAAATACCGCTGGACCGTACACTAGGTTCCAAGCAGCACTGCATAAATACAAAGGTCAAAGTAAGCACTCGAAACAATATTCTTAAGAAACTAACAAATAGATATTGGGGAGCCGATCCACAAATCCTGAGAACATCCTCCCCTTGTGTATAACAGCTTCCGAATATGTACCTCCTCTGGAACGCTTCAAGACATGCAAAACACGTTAACACGGCCGTCAATGAGACCGTACAGATAGTGACTGGATGCCTTAAACCCACCCCTGTTCAAAAACTTAACCCTATAATTGGAATTGCCCCACCTCATATTCGACGTGTGATTGCTGACGACATTGAAAGGAAACAGCAACAATACGACCCAAGACACTCTCTGCACGGCCAGCAACCACCGAACAAATGTCTCAGGTCTTGAAAAAGTTTTATTTTTCACCGGAAGGTTCACCGGAGGGAAATTGCGTTGAGAGGTGGATGGAGTAACCCGGTCAGAACAATGCAGAAATGGTAAAAGAGGAACTTGCTTCCGGAAGCCAATGCCCTTACCCTGTGTGGAGGACTCTAAATCGAATGAGAGTTAGAGTTCCGAGAAGCAAGAGGAATATGGCGAGATGGGGGCTACTCCCGGACAACGAGGACATGGGATGCGACTGTGGTGCAATTCAGGATATGAATCATCTTTTGGTCTGCCCTATGCTATGACAAAGCCATCGCGGCTGCTAACTATTGGAAAATGAGGGCATGAACCGGACACGAAAAGTAAAGTAAGTATGACTAGCCGCACGACCAACATTCGAAGGAAGTAGATTATCCTCATCCTTCTTGCTATCTTTGTCTCGATCTTTAACCCCTTCTTCAGACTTTTTTTTCTTCCTTAATGTTTGCACTGTCCACAAAATCTATTTCATTGCAATCTTTTCCATAATCTGACAATTCTGAGTCTGATACATCACCCGCTAGTAGCTCAAGCAACTTTTTGTCATCTTCTCTAGGAATAGGATTTTTTTTATTGCCTAATATTGCTGTAAATAGAGAAATAAAGAAACAAAATCAATTAAAGAGCATGTCCTCACGTCCATTCAAATGCCAAACTAAGTTATCAAGGTAACATGGATATGTGTAAAAGCAAAAATTAGTGTCCTTTAAAATGGACGTATTATTCTAAGACATGCATGTGTGCAGGAGAAAGTTTCTTATCTTAAATTAGCGTAATCTATCGCTCAAACCCTACTCTTTATGAGTCACCCAAAAAAAGTATCAACAAGTGTATACTTAGTATACAAAACCGCTTATTGATATCATAAGTGAGTTTCCGCAATACCGCCATTGTTGTAACTATTCAAAACAAGATTCAACAATAATATAAGCTTCTATGTTCGCACAAAGCCTATGAGATGACAGCAGCTAGATGTCCAATCAAATGATTAGTTCATTGTAGGTCTCAAATAAACATTCAAAATATTATAGGTGAAAAACCGCGTGTCCATTTAAACGAACCGTAGATCCCAGGGGGATATTCGGATTATTCAGTTTGCTTTCCAGATAGTTGCGTGCTACTGTGCTACAGTTTAGCTGTAGCACAGAATGAGATGATTTTTATGGTTGCCATTAGATCAAAGTATTTATTTAAGCTTTTAAATTATGGTAATTTTACCATGCACCATACAAATGTGTCTCTCTAACTATTCTAATGGCACAACGAAGAAAGTGGAAAATATCCAAAAGGCCTGTAATTGAACTCCGTCGCCACTTGATAAATTAGCCAGGATTTATTAGCTCTTAATGAGCAAACAAGTACGATTTGGTTCAGATTGGAGAGAGAAACGTAGAAAGCAATTAATGCGGCAACTATATAAGAAAAACGCCATAAATCCGCAAATATCAAAACAAAATCGGATCTGCTCTGTGACCGAACTACAAACGGTCAAACAATTGCCGATAGATAACGAACATAGGTCTCAGACCGAACAAACAAGATAAAGAATAGCCGGCATCGGACTCTAACTCAAACTGCCTGTCGATTGAGGAACTTATTATCCCCGGCAAAAAGAGACGGGGGTGGTGATGCCTAAGCGAAATGTATCCAGCTTCCGTCCTGAGACTTTTCCTGTTAAGAAATGTATGGAAAATAGATGCGGTCTTTCCCAATAAAATGTGTGTAGGACGTCGTCATTATTTAAACACAATACGAACGTGTACTAAAGTGTCATTACCAACAGACATATAATATGGTTATTTATTTCGAGAATATGATATATGATAATGATATAATATGGTTAATTTTTTCGAGAAATAAAAATTAACCATATTTTTCCTGCATTTACGGTAAAATTAATGTCCTCAGAGAGACTGTAAATATAACCTGGACATCTACAAATTACAAATTGCATAAATGCTGGAAGCATTGCAGAATAAGGGTAAATCCCACACTGTTCGTGCTCTATATCAACCATCTCTTTAGACAGGACAAACAATTATATTTGCAACTTTGCAGACGACAGTACTCTTACATCCTCATTCATGTCGCGGACTCCAATGAACTTTATTCGTCCTCAACGCGAGCGAGAAAATCAGATTGCTGTCATCATTCAGGATATGAACGCCATCGTGGAATGGGGTGAGGAAAACAATATCCAGTTTAAAACAGGAAAGACCCAAGCAGTTATCTTCTTAAAGAAAACAAATACCGCAGGACCTGACTCATCAATGACAGGACAAGCACTGGCTCTGGCCTCATCCATAAGCTTGCTAGGCATGTCTTGACGTAATCACCTTAGCAAAATCGTCAAGGCGGCGTCATAAAAGCTAGGGGCACTCTATAGAGCAAAAAAATTGTATACACCTCAACAGTTCTTACTGCTCTATAAGGCCCAGATAAAAACCATCTCTGGAATTCTGTTCCTATGTGTGAAGCTCGGTACCCAAACATTTGCTCAAGATATTAGAGTCCATACAGAGGGGAGGAGTCCGTCTTGAGGATGACCCAGAGTTGACTAAAGACATTGATAGCCTTGAACATCGAAGGAAAGCGGCAGCCCTATCTCTTTATTATCGATACTACTACAGATGGTGCTCGAAGAGTTGATTCCGCCCAGAGTTGTGCTAAACAGAAACACCCGCCAGACACAAGCGTCTGATCAGCATACGATTCAGTTGCGAACACCTAAGACGTCGCTGTTGCAGGACTCCTTTGCCTGGAGGACTGTCTCACCCTGGAATGGACTTCTGAGTAACGTCTTTCCCGAAAACTATGACCTATACAGCGCTTTAAGTCCAACGTCCACCGTCTTCTCCGCACACCCACCTCTCGTTCAGTCATATAGGATTTTCCTTTTGTGTGTGTGCCGAACATAAAAAATAAGATGAATGCTACACAAGAAGCAGAGGCGTTGTCGCATGTGCACATTTTTCCCTAGATCTCTCGATAGGATCTAGGCCAATCAATTCTTCGACTGCAATATTCTGCGAAAAAAAATTCGTTAAATTGAAAAATTTCTAACAGAATAATGCAATATTTTGCAAAGCCATGTTTTAAAATATTACTTAAACAGAGTATACGCAATACTGAAACAGATTTTTTGTGCTCGACGCGGGATTCAATAACCATATTAGCATCATAAGGAGATGATGTTTTATTCGTCTCCTGATGATGCTAAAAAAACATAAAGCAAAAAAATATTTTAACTCCAATAAACTTAGTACGTCTAGTAATATCTCAAAGACTGCATGGGAAATTATAAATTCTCAGACTGAAAATAAGTCCAAAAGAAATCAGATTCCTGAAAAGGTCACTACTTCTAATAGGGAGGTTACTGGACGTGATGATGTTGCTTCGGCGTTTAATTCCTTCTTTGTGGAGTCAGTCAATAAACTTGTGGCTTCCACTAGTCTGAAGCCTCCAAACCACTTATATGATCCCAATTGCCATTCCTTGTACCTCGATCCAGTTACTGAACAGAAGGTCCTTGAAATTGTTAAATCTGCATCTAAAAAATTATTTTATGGTGCTGATAAGATCCCTTGCAACTTAATTGGCAAGTGTATAGGCAATATACTTATTGTCTCCTTTAACATATCTCATAAACATTTCATTTGAACTTGGCTACTTTTTACGGGAATTGAGGCATGCTGTGGTGGTTCCCATTCATAAAAAGGGCAATATGTCGGCCGTGGAAAACTACATGCTCATTGCCCTCCTATCAGTATTCTCAAAAATCTTTGAAAAGGCCTTTCGAAAAAGATTGACCCCTTTTTTGAACACATTCAATATACTCAATTCCCATCAGTTTGAATTCAGGGAGGGTCCTTCAACGACCGATGCCATACTTGCCTTTCATTCTAGTATCTCTTCGATTTCACGAGGGCTTTTGACCCCATAAATCGTGCCATACTGTTATCTATGTTGGAGTGGTGTGGTGTCAGGGGTCTTGCGTTGGAGTGGGTGCAGGGGTATCTGACCGATAGGACTCAAGCTGTCAGATTGACGGATGCTACTGGTATGTCTGTGTCTGATTGGGTGGATATTGAGACTGGTGTGCCCCAGGGTAGTGTGCTGGGTCCGGTTCTTTTCCTTCTTTTTATAAATGACCTTCCCTTGCTGGCTCAAAATAGTTATGTTACTTTATTTGCTGATGATACAGCAGCAGTGCTGGTTGGCTAGAGCTATGAAAATCTGTGCATCAAGGCTACATGAGATTCCTACCTGGTATGAACTAAATGGGCTCTTTTTAAACAGCTCTAAGACGAACCTAATCAACTTCACACCTCTCAGAGTCATTCGAGACAGAAGTTTGATTGTATAAAATTCCTAAGAAATAATGTTGACATTCCTACCTTGAAAACTTTTTACTATGCAACCATCAACTCAATTATGGCTTATGGTTTACTGGCCAGGAGAAATTCTAGTCATATTGAGACAGTGCTTATAGCTCAGA
>MU186316.1:51250-92842 GCA_016904865.1 Pissodes strobi | reverse complement strand
TTGTAGATGTTTAAAGTATTTGCGATGTAATCTACATTAACTGAAAATTGCGAATTTTCTGTAGTCCTAGATTTGTAAGGCCTTTTTATAAACTAAAATTCAAATTTATAACCATTAGATTTAATAACACACATATGAAGGTACATATATCATGTTTAACGCTTAACTGATATTAACCTTTAACTTATTTTTAATACTATACCAATATTCTTATGTAATATGATAACAAGTTGGTAAGTAAGTTATAATTGTAGCTCCATATTTATATGATCCTTTAGAAATTATGGTTCAGTAAACAAGAGCAAATCCAGTGGGATTACCCACGCCAAGTTTGTTATAGAATTTTGAGAATACTTTTGATTTTTCTGTCGAGCCAGCTGTCTTCTGAATGGTTTGTAATGTAACTCCAATTCTTTGAGCTGCTGAAGTTGCCCCGTGTCGCGTGCTGTGTGCCCCAAAGATTTCCGTGTTTATACTGCTGGCTCTTAGTATTAACTTGACCCATCTGCTAATGGTTTGCTGCTGTCTGGGTGAATAGGCTTTTTGTGAGTGAGTATTACATTTTCTTTGGTTTTGCTACTTGTGGTATCGAATGCATCTGCAAATGCAACGATCTATTAGCATATTTACAGTATCTGCGAATGCCGTAATTTCTGTTTTTGAACAGAAAAAATAGGTATGTTCACTAGCTGCAACTGCAATTGCAGACAGTGGAGAGTACGATCGATTGTATCTGCTAATACAACGAACTATTCACCTTTTATTGACTGGTGGCACCCTTTTTCCTTTTGTGCGTTCTATGTAAGTCTCTAATAGTGTGGCTGTACATAGTTCAGGTTGATTGATAAAATAAGGTAATATCAAATTAGGTTGAAGCCTGTTTAAGCCACCTGCTTTTATTTTATCCGGGAATCTGATTTCAATTATGTATTCATATTTAAAAATATTGTCTATTTTTACTTCCGGGTTGTCAGTGTGCCGGTGTGCCGTTATTAGTATTAAGAGTGATACTAGCTTTAAAGTTAGATTTGTAGATTTAATGATTCGTGAAGGTACATGCTCTTTAAGCGCTGTATACCTGGGTAGGAATCCCAAGTAAGTAATTGAGTACTTTGGATTTGGGGGTCTTATGTTAAATGTTTCATTGAGAATCCCTTTTATAACCGCTTCCTCTTTTGTTTAATATTCAATATTGGAGAAAGTGCAGATTTGTGTGAGTTCATGGTAGGGTAGGATGACTCCGAAGACAATTGAATATTTACGAGCTCAATAAGTTTACGGTTTTGGTATATATTTGTTGGTGTTTACAAAACTACAAATTCCCCACATTTATTGTAATTATTTCCGAATTGTTTGAGGGCGCTATCTGTCAATGAATAAATAATCACTTTTATCGCTTCATGAGGTACGCTTTGTTATAGAAAGGCTCTCCTGACAATAAGGAAGTTTCATCAATTTTTTATTTTATTTATTTTTTTTTTTTTTTTTATTTTTTTTTTTTTATTATTATTATTATTATTATTATTATTGCTTATTTTGATAGCCCATGAAAAATAAGTGAACACGTGTTTTTCTTTTTTCTATAAGCCAAAAAATGAAGCAGGTTGCAACGCCGTGAGATGTGCTTATGACGTCATAATACACATGAATTGTTACGTCACACCATGCATAGTATATCTATATATACAAAACTAAAAACTGGTATAGCTCTTGTAATATTCATCTTAGTGGAAATAAAAAATACGTATCGATTTCTTTTTCACTGTTCTATAGTTTGCAATAAAAAAATAATCAGTTTAATTTCTCAGGAGACTTCCTAATTTCCCTACAGCCAGGGAAATTTTCTTCCACAATGGTTGTTTCTCTCTGCAAGGAGATGTGAGTAGGTATTTTTCAGTGTAAAAGATGATAGACTGTTCTGCCAGTAGGTATCTTTTCTCTTGTATAACCCCGAAAAATGAGCATTGTTGCGCGGGAATAACTACGCTTTTTTCAGAATTTATATAAAACCTAAATCTTGTAATGTTTGTGTAATTTTATTTATACTTTTAAGCTCTCTTTTGAATTACCAATAACTAGCCAATCGACTAAGTAGAGTACAGTTTTTATACCCTTTAATTTTACATATCTTACAACTGGTTTCAGTTTTGTGAAAAGATATGGAGCTGTACATAAACCAAGTGAAACACAATTAAATTGGTATAATACGTTGCAAAAAACGAATCTTAACAACTTTTTTGACTACTGTGCATAGGGATAAGGAAATATGCATCTTTAAGATCAGTTTTCCCCAAGAATGCGTATTTTGAAATAAAATTTTTTGCCGTCCTATGTAGTCTTCTATTTTGCTAACCGGAGTGGTGTCCTATTGAAAGGCATTTTATAATCCTGTACCCACTCTATTATTGAACTGTTTACCTTTAATTTCTGCCAATTTTGAACGTATAATTCTAGTTCAGACGGTTGGCTAATCAAATTATTGAAAGGGAGGGCTAAGGCACTAATCCCACGGACCATAGCTGTTTCTGTAATTCATACCGTAGTTGTCTTGGCTTGGCAGGATTTAGTACTCTCTTTGAGATTTAATTTTGATGGTCTGAGGACATTACAGTTGGCAGCTGGTGGATACTTCTCTATCATACTGTTTGTTTTTTTTTTTTTGCCTATTAACAACGCGTGGTCTTTACTTTGTTCAGGACCATCTGGTGCTTCTGATGTTGGTAAGTCTTGATTCGGATAAGTTATTTCCTCCGCTAGCGTGAGAGGATCATCTAATGCATCTGCAAATGCAAAAGATTTTCCTTGGTTTTGCTACTTATTATATCGATTGCATCTGCAAATGCAACGATCTATTAGCCTAGTTACAGCATCTGTAAATGCTGCAATTTCTGTTTTTGAACAGAAAAATAGGTTCATGAATATGTTCACTACCTGCAACTGCAATTGCAGCCAGTGGGTACGATCGATTGTATCTGCTAATACAACGAACTATTCACCTTTTTGCTTGCTGCTTAACCCTGGTTATGCTTTCGTCTGCATCTGCAAATGCAACGATTTTTTAGCATATTTACAGTATCTGCAAATACTGTAATTTCTGTTTTGAATAGAAACCAAGAGTGTAATAATTCGCTACCTCCAATGCAATGATTTTATGTAAGAGGGTTGCAATAGTATGGTGGTTATTTGTTTTTGGTGGTTATTTGTGTTTGTATCTGCAAATACATAGCACTATACAGTTTTATTTTTGTCAATACATATATCCTTTACATCGGCAAATGTAGGGATATAGTGTGCCTCTATCCACTCCAACATAATACACCTACTGACGTGGAGGCTGTTGGGGGCCCTTCACATCTGCAAAATGTGAAGGCCAATTTTAGTTAAAGTTATTCGTATCTGCAAATGCGAATTTGTAAATAGGTATTGATATTATTTATTAACATCTCCTGCAAGCAATGTTTACTCCAATTTTTTCCCTCACCGGTCGGCTCATATCAACACGAATTGTTTAAAAATAATGCGTTCCGGTATACATCGCTTCGACACAGCCGAACGATAACATTCCGATAAATTTATAACGAGCGGCTAAATCCCGAGTTGTAATCCAAAATACTGCGCGCGATGCGACACGAATCCATGTCTACGTCCTAGCAAACTTTCTATTAATTTACCTTTTTCCCTTAATTTTGGGTTACTTTGGGTTAGCCTTGGGTTAGTTTTGGTTAGCACTTGGTTAGTTCTTGTTGATTGATCCCCCGTTGCGAGCAAAGCGAACGGTGGGGCATGCAAAGCTATAATAATACCCAACTTGGGTTTTAGTCGCTCCGAAATTATGAGTCAGCTTGCCTTTGTGGCTAGTTTTTAATGGTTAATTTCGTAAGAGAAGGGCACTCTTCGACTTACTTAAATTTTTTTTTTTTTTTTTTTTTTTGAAAATTATTTATTAATGCAGTAATAACAATAATTACAGTATACATAGTCCTTAATCCTCTAGACAGTGTTTTTAACACTGGTATTGGGGATAATTACATTTTAGTAATAATAACAGTACGATTTCTTATAAACTCTCTAGTATTGTGGCTATGAATATCCTTTGAAATTGTTATGATAATATTTGATTTTTTAGTTTTATTTATTATCCTGTAGATAAGTGGATCATGATTAAATATAACTTTTAGTTTTTTGTTTTTTGCAATATTTGCATCAAATCGAATTGTAGTTTATAGTCCCACATGTGGCCCATAAGGGGATCAATTATCGAAAACGTGATAATAATACGAAGGCATTATAACCATTAGTTTCTATTTTTTATATTCCTTTATATGGTAAAAACGTTTTATTCTATGTAAAACATTAATAAATGTGCAGGCCAACCGGTATATTTCCTTAGTCAGCCTTTTGATTGTGTTATGTAACCACTTTTTGTGATTGAATAGTATTGCTTTGGTAGGATGTACGATTACGATTAGACGAGATTACTAGAGAACGATTCGAATAGCTCGTATCGTTAACTTTTGCTTATTATTTATATTCATTTCGATATAATATATTTCAATTCCGAATATATTGTTTGATTCTGTGTATAATTGTGCACAGACGACAAATGTAACAATGTTTTGTCATGCCCTCGTATATAAATAACAGTTTGTTAGTAATTTTTGACTGTAACCCGTTCGCACTCTATTTTATTCTAATATAGTTAGTTTTAGAAGTTTGAGAGTATTTTCCATTTTAATTTTATTAGGTAAAAAATTAAGGGTTACAGTGTCATATTTATTCATAATACTAAGGTAGCTTAGTATTATACACATCATGCTTTTATACGAGAGATAGTTTCTGTTTTTATATATATAAGAGCACCAGGTATTTACGTACATTTGAAATTTTGGCATATAATCTTATGTGTACTCACCCCCTGATTCGCTTCTTCCGATGAATATTGCTCCCTTTTTTCGCCTCCTTTGCGAGCAAGACATATCACTACACATACCGAGACACATACACTGTACTTGAAATACGATTTCTAGGCATTTTTCTTCTTAAAACCAAAAGAAAGAACCGATTTACGGATTCTTGCTTGTCACCGATCGGTACAAAATTGTAATGACGCATCAAGGCGATAAGCTCGAGCGGCTAGCCAGGGTCGGCTGAATCACCATGTTTTTAGATAACTTCTTTAAAAATTGTACCGATTGGGAAAAAGTTGTATACTACAAAGTGTAATGAGGGACGGCGAAGATGCGAAGGATAATTGATATTTTCCTTTAAAACGATTACTAGTTTATTTTAATTCTTACGCAATTAAAAGAGGAACAATATTACCTCCAGTTGAATGGGAGCTGTCAAGGATATAATAAAAAATATCCAAAGCCCAAATACGAATTGAACTGATAAATGAATAACATATCTTTAGTTCACTGGATATATCAAGCAAAAAGTTTCACTTTATGTTAATGGAAAAGCTCAATTGACCCCAGTCGCAGCTGCCGCTGCCAGTATGATTGCCAATAACTGCCTGTGGTAGAACAAATAAAATGGGCAAAAATTCCTAAATTACCCAAAACATGATCATGATCCGTTTACCCTTCACGAATCCACAAAGACATAATATCAGCCAGTATTATTGTGGTTATAACTCATTAACTCCCGTGAAATTGAAAATAGTATCCTTCCTATCCTTTAGACTTGCCTTAAAGTAAAGTAAATCTAAACTAGCGTTATGTATTAATTAAAAAAAGAGCCTATGGCAAAAAAACAAGACAAGTCTTGAACTCTAGTTCAGAGAAATGTGTCTTACTTAACGAATAATTATATATGCAAAAGAAAAAAGTTTAGATGCTGACTATAGCGGCGATATAAATTAGCCGGTAATTAAAATATAAAAAAAGATTAAAATTTACTTATCTGAAAGTCGTGGTTCGACCTGCTGAATTGATCAATAGGGGCTCGTGAGCAGTGCTTTCTAAGCGACTTTCAGAACAAAATTTGTAACGACCGAAGAAAGCAAATTACTTTTTCGGTGATGGAAAAAGAACTATACACGGGTGAAGAAAAACCTGTAAAACATCATCATATTGAAGATTTTTGCTTCAAAATCCAAAGCAAAAAAAAACAGACAAACAAAATAAAACACCAAAAAAAAATCAATATTTTACCTGTTAAGGGGTTTTATCTCCTGTAACGCTTAAATCAGCTATGCTGAGTAAAATTACAATTATGATGAGTAAAATTACAATTACGAAATAGAACCCAGGCTCCAAGCAAGTAGTATACTAAAAGGTAAGTTAAGGTACTGCCTAAGGCTAAAAATGAGCTCGGTGAAGATCCCAAGAAGGTATTTGGAACAAAATTGTTCTACCGAGACATCGCACTGCCATATGCAATGGCCGACTTTTTAAAAGCATTCTTATCTGACATTCTCGCAATGGAGAAGCCGGAAATAAGGCTATGCGCAACCACACCACATGATATCGCTTTTCAGTGCCTATATAACCAAACCCGTACGAGCTACATAATAACAAGGCTTTTTGGTCAATATTTGCAGCAATTGCCCAAGATTTTTACCTGACAAATCTTGTAACATCTTGTAAACCGTAGGCAAGACCGCAGTGGCAATTTTGGGGATGTCACGCGCAATTTTTACCCAAAAGTCTTTAAAATCGTTTAAAAACAAGGATTCGACACCTTCTTGAATGTTGCAAATATGGTCGAAAATGAGTCGGTTAAATTCCCAGGTGGGGCATAGCTCCTGCTTCCCCTGTTTACGCCCATGGTTGTTTCATATGGCCGACTACTGTTTCCGGTTTACAGAGGCGTACGAATTTAACGGATTTAATTAGTTGAATTTGACTAATTTAAATCAGTAGTTTTTTTTTAAATATTTCTTTTTTATTGGAGATTAAATTTAACAGACCGCACACCGCTCGTCGAGTGCCATAGGATCTCTATTTAGTGTGGATGCCCCTGCCATAAAAAAAGATGCATTAGATTATCCAATGTGTAAGCTAAGGGGCTTCCACCCCTGTAAATTTTTAATTTTTTGGCAGATTTTAGTATTTTTTCCTTTGATTCACTTAAAATGCAAAATTCAAGGAATAATGATATGTATTTTTTAGTTATAATCATGGCCACCTATAAGAAGTTATATGGATCGAATTAAAAAAAAAATCTATTAATTTTTTTTTTTAAATTTGACTATGGATTGTTATTAAGGGTCACTTCATATTTTTAAAATATGATTTAATAGGGTGTTCAAGACAGAGAATTTTGAAAATAACATTTTTTTTAAAACTCAAATTTCAAAAACTACTATTACGCATTTTTTAAATTTAGATTTGATGGCAGATTCTTTTATATATTATTCTCGTATATTCAAAGGGTTGTTGCATAAAAATCAGGTTTATATCAAAATCACAAGGGTTTCTTGAAGTTGTAAATAATACAAACATTTTCTGTGAAAACACATTTATTTTCCTTTGAATAATATTAATTTAGAGTGCATATTTTTAACCTGTTCCGCCTTTACTACATTTTTACAAATAAAATTAATCCTAGTTGTCAAATACGTATTACAAACTGCTTTAATTATTAAGACTATATGATTCTCTATTGGATTACTGTCATGTTCTGGCATATTTTGAAAATCATCTTTATTAATAAGATATTTTAATACTTTTATTGATAAAATTTCTTTATTAATCTTGCTACCTGACTCTGTTCTTAAAATTTGTATTATTTTGTTTTTTCTTTGATTGTTTGCATTTTTTACCTTGGTTATGTATTTCGAATATCTTCTAAACAGTGTTTCTTTTTTTATATTTTGAATGGGGTTTTTAAAATAAATAATCCTTGAAAGGTTTCATTTTTCATTCAATAATTGCATCATGTTCGAAAGTACCTTCTCTGCAAAATAAATAAAGTTTTAGGTGAAAATAGTACATCAGTCAAATGCTAATTTTGTACATTGCCTGGAAACTATTGGCCAATATACAGAATTCCTAGATATTCAATGAAATTCTTAGGTAAAGTGTAAATTCAAATCACGTTTCATATTTCATACATTGCCTAAAGGACCCACCGGACCCACGCATTCTATATATTGTCTAGGTATTCCATGCAAAAACTTAATTACGCACTTTGCTGGTGCCTTAGTAATACATTAATTCTAATATGTATTATGAATAACTTTTAGATTATTAAACTCAAAGTCTTACGTCTGGATTATCAAAGGTTGCGTAAATTTACCTACTACAATAGTTCAGACGTATGCACCTCTGCTACTAAAATATTTATTATTTAATACATGATAATATGTTGCTTAATCCAATGTACCATAATATGCTATCGACTTGTTTGTGTTTTTGTGTGTTGTGTTCGTGTTACTAACCCTATAGCTTTTGTGCTGTCTACTAACCTGACTCTACTGGAATATGGACCATTTTCTACGAGAAAGTACCTTAAGTGGCTGGTAAATTTTCGTTGCTTTCTTGACTTATTAAAGCGAAAGACTGGATACAAAAATAAACGCATTTTCTTTAAAATGAAGATTCCATATTCTTTTATAAAAATCCCATGATTGATCTGGTATTATTCATACTATACAGCGTGGCCCAACAAAAATTTTGCACCTCGCCTTTCAGTATTTAATACAAAAAAACTGTAAAAACGCTCGGACCGGTTGATTATCGATTTTAGGGGGACAAATTTTTATAAAATCCTTTAAAATTTCAATGAGAAGGGGTGTCAAGAGTTACCTCATTTTAAAGGCATTTTGATCATAACATTTAAGTTTGAAGTCGCTGCTATTACCCCGTTCCCCCGTTGATATGAGAGCTTGTCTAAATTTGTAGGAAAGAGTTTTTAGTTGATAGTTAATTAATCGCAAATTCTACAAACTTCAAAATGTGGCTAAAAAGACCTTTAAAAGCGAGATATTACTGAATCGTTTCGCCTTTAACATTGGCTCCATTATTTATGATTTTTTTCTTAAAAAAGATTAGATACAAAAAAAAAGCTTTAAACTTATTTATCGTACTTTTAATATTTATTGTATGTAGTAATTTATTTTAAATTATTTTATTTGAATTTAAAAAAAATACAGAAGAAATCTCACACACTTTCCACTAGGAGGGAAACTCATTCCCACCAAAGCAATTCAGTAATATCTCGCTTTCAAAGATCTTCAGGCCCACATTTTGAAGTGTGTAGCTCTGCTGATTAATTAATTATTAACTAAAAATTTTGACAAGCTGTCAAATGAACGGAGATAATAGCAGCGACCTTAAACTTGAAGGTTATAAATCGGGTAAAAATACCTTTAAAATAAAGTATCACTGTCAATCAATAATAATCTACGGGTACAAGCATTTTTACAGATTTTGATTTTAAATATTGAAAATCGAGAAGCAAAGTTTTCGTTGGGCCACCCTGTACAGGGTGTTCCAACGAGGAGTGAACTGGAGCTTATTCTTGACCTTCCCTGTATTTTTAAAACAAACTAAAATAGCCATTCGATGCATTTTTTCCTGCGAAATTAAAAAATTTGAGTAAAAAAAACATTTGAACCAAAAACAAAATATTTACGTCATGCATGAACTTTTTTTTAAATGGAATACCCTGTATATTAATACATTTTCGGACTCTCTGGAGAAATCTAGACACATTTCGTGTATAATATCCTATACCAATTATGTTGGGGTTTGAAACCTTCGGCAAAATGCACTAAAACGGAGTTTTATCCACAATACCGAAACAAAATTATTGCACTCGACGCGCGTTTCGCTAACCATGTTAGCATCATCAGGAGATGATTAAAACAGTTTTAATCATCTTCTGATGATGCTAACATGGTTAGCGAAACGCGCGTCGAGTGCAATAATTCTGTTTCGGTATTGTGGATTAAACTCCGTTTTAGTAATCCTATACCTATCTTTAGCAGTTTACGAAATATTGTCAGTTGAAAGTTGGGCATTTTGACACTTTGACAGGCTCCAGAATCTAAACAGTACGAGATCAAGGAAAACGGTTTGCACATTCCTATCTTAGGTTTTCATAAGCTATCGAATGAGAGTAACTTCGAATTTAACCCGCGGATAAAATTAACAGAAACTTTTACACCTCCGTCCGGTTAAATTCCAAGTTACTGTCATTCCATAGCTTATGAAAACCGAAGATAAGAATGTGCAAACCGTTTTCTTTGAACTCACGCAATTTAGATTTTAGAGCCTGTGAAAATGTCAAAATTCCCGACCTTCAACTGTCAATATTCCGTGAACAGCTAAAGAGAGGTATAATCCTATACAAGAAATGTGTTGAAATTTCTATAGAGAATCCAAAAATTTAGAAATATACAGGGTGTTCAATTAAAAAAACAGTTCATTCCATGGCCTAAGTCTTTTGTTTTTTGTTCAAAGGTTTTTTTGGTTCAATGTTTGAATTTAGCAGAAAAAAATACATCGAACGGCTATTTTGGTTTGTTCTAAAAATACAGGGATGATCAAAAATATGCCCCAGTTCAGTCGTCGTTGGGACACCTTGTACAATGCAAAATACAGAATAAAAGTTGTAATTAAATCAGAAATACATTCCTATATGAAAACCGACTTTATATAAAAGAATGTCAAGAATCATTATTGATGATATTATGGGAATGGATGCAATGTTGCCAAGCTTGTCGGTTTTCAAAATTTTTAAGCGAGCTATTATCTTCAATAAGAACTTCTGTAAACTGGTATTTTTGAATTCTGTGATATATGTTTTATTAAAATATTAAAAATTTGGTAAATTTTAGCCGGTAACCAAAACCCATAAGAAGTGAGTCTCATCCTTTTTGGGCCTATTTTCTAAATCGAAAGTAGCTCTTTCCCTAAACATTTTTTTAAAGGCTAGTCTAGATAGTTAAGAGCTGCTACTTAATATTGACATATTAAAATAATTGCCATAATAATCACATTATAGCAAGTGAAAACTTACATTTCTACGATCAGTATATTAATATCAATAAATAAAAACGCATCCCTAAAATGTTTTTATTGAGCCCTTCTGATCTCAATTATCATAGTATTTGGATAGATTTTTTGGTGAAAATGTGCCTGAAAAAGGTGTGTAATTCCCTATCCAATATTTGTTTGTCTTGAACGACGTAGTTTCTATGAGCTTTCACGTTAAATATGTACCTATATTTCGCATTTCTATGCGCATTTTTGTTTCCAGTCGATACACTTCCATTGTTCATCAAAAAGTATTATGTACGTGTACTAAAAAGTTTAGGTTTTACTTCTATTTTGACAGCCACTTTGAAAGTGTATTAGTAAGTATATTATACAAAATAGGTAGCAAATGAAATATAATATTTGCATGAATATTGTCGGAGTCACCAAAACCTCCTATTGGAATAAAACGTAATTAATATTCACAAAATGGAGACTATATACCGGATTCTACACTCTTAACTGTGGCATCCTAATCATCTTATTGTTAAAGAGCTCTGAATAATATAATTTTCCAAAAGTATATCTTGCTTAACAAATTATAAACTAAAAGGTGGAATAGGCGAATGATTGAAAATAGAAAAAAATTGTTTATTAAAATAATAACATTTTAACGCAGTTAAAAATCCACTCAATTTGAATAAGAATTAAGGCATTTGGAAAATATTATGAATATTATTTTGATATTGCCGCTTTACACACACTTTAGGATAACTATTTTCTCTCTTATTTTGGGCTTGTTTGGGCCTTAATTTCATAACTATCGCCAATAGTAGTTTATGAATGCGTCGTAGGTATATACTCCAATATTTCCCATATTTTTCCAGTTTTTTTGTCCTAAGCTTAGATGACCAAGTAATATTAAAATTAATCCAAATTGAAGCCACCATGAAAAATACGTCCTATCAATAACTTATTGATTTAAATAGTATTTTTTACCTTTGCTTGTGAAAGGATGAGGTAAATAACTTAATATTTTAGGAAAAATATTTCATTAAATGGTATCAACAATATCTGGTATAACTATTTTAATATGCATCACATACAAAGGTTTTAAAATGCAAGAGCCTACCCACGGTATCAACTACACACCAAAAACAACGATAAACATTATTCTCGAACAATTAGTAACAAGACGAACGAAAAAATTTTTAAAATTATATTTTTAGATAATACCTATTTAAATTGGTTGTTTAACTGTGAGAATAATTTTATGTTGTTTGAGCTGTTAATTTTTTTCTATTTTCTTTCATTTGAAAATCGTCCCAAGCCCAAGTCCAACGGGGCTTAATTTAAGTGATTTTATCTTAGATTTTTAACTGAGAACCTAACATTTGAATCAGATTCGAGATTAAAATCTCTCAACAAAAGTCAGTGGTCTGTCTGAGATTTTTTTTTATATTATTGCAACATTACACTTAAATTCATTTTGCAGTTTCTCATAAATCCTATAACTTGAATTAAAAGCTTTTTCTTCGAGTTTAATAAACTAGTGTCAAAATAGAGATTAAAACCCTGTATAGTTTCAATAAAATAATTTCATCATATGCTATGGAAATATACGGAAGACTGTAATGCATTGAGCAATTTTAAAGTTTTAGTATACTCACAAAAAAACTATATAAGCGGATTATACACTGATATATGAATTATTTCCTAGGAGGCAAAGTTCGGTCAGAAAAAAAATAATAAGTAATGTAATGAATCAATATTATCCAGAGTTAACCGTTCTTAACTAAGTTGGAGTTTGGAACCTTCGGCAAAATTTACTACAACATAGTCTTATCTACAACACCAAAACAGAATTTTTGTACTAGACACGCGTTTCGCAACCATCATCGGAGATCATTAAAAGTTTTAATCAGCTCCTGATGATGCTAACATGGTTAGTGAAACGCTCGTCGAGTGCAAAAATTCCGTTTCGTCATTGTAGATAAAATTGTGTTGTAGTAATTGAGTCTTGTAATTCCGATGAAAATTCAGTTTTTTATGTAATAATATTCAAGTTATCATAAAGCCAAATGTACCTGCCTTCAAATTATTCACATTTATCAAATGAAATTCTGGGTGGTTTCGAAAATCAGCATAACTTAAAACGGAAAGGTTTGCACTTTAATGTCTTAGTTTTTATTGATGTCAACTTTCAGTCTACCATAATTAGTAAAAATCATTAAACTAAGATAAATATTTGTTCGGTAGATAGTACTATTGAGAAGTCACACGTAAATATTACAGATACGTTCAATTAGCGTGAATAAATGTAGTTCATGAATCCTTAGAAAAATATCTTGGCCATATATTTATGCGGAAAGTGGATGCAATACGGATTTTCAAGTCAAAGGTAATTTGGTAGGTTAAGTTAGATATGAGCTCAACACTGCTTCACTTTCAGATATATTGTATCTGCTCTCAAAAAGCCATTTAGAGCTCTTTATCCAACTCCATCTTCTCTATGAGACTATGTTAGTTTTCAGATCCTCCGTATGTCTTGGAGCTTTTGGCTTTTCTTCTCCCAGAGCAAGAGGCCTTAGTTTTGACAAACCCTCGTAGTGGCGAAGTATGTGTATTACGGTTTCCTCCTCTTTCTGACAAAACCTACATATGAGTTTTTCTGCCAGTCCAATCGTAATCATATGTTTGTTACGCCTGCTAGAAGTCTGACTAATATTCTAGTTGTACTTCTTTTCTGACTTAGCAGATATTCTGTGAATTTTGGCGATGGTTTTTTAATAAATTCTTTAGCCTGTCTCATTCCTGGCAAGCTGTTCCATCATTCTTGAAATTTTTTTTGCATCCATAATTTCCTTGATATATATGTGGCAGGTTAAGCAGTTATGCTAATGCAAGTGTTGGAGTGATCCTCCTGGCACCAGTGGTACTCAGGCAAATTCGTCTTTGAATTGCACTGAGCCAACGTAGCAGTCAAGCCTGTTATATATTTGGCCACCAAACCACCATATGCTATCATGGGCCTAATGACTCTGGCGTATCTATGGTCATTTTCGGTTGTAGCCCCCAGTTTTTTTCCGCACATACTTCTGCACAGATTGAAGGCTACTATCTTGCAAGTTTTTTCGTGCTGATTCCATGTTAGCGTATGGTTAAAGATGACTCCTAAGTATTTTGCCTCTTGTGCAAATGGAATCTCTACCCCATTGATTACTTGTGTCCTTAGTGCCTTAGTGTTCTTTTTTGGTGAATTTTACAATGGCAATTTTGTGAGGATTCACTGTCAGTCCGTTTTCCTTAGATCACATATCGATAATGAGCTCCATGGCCGTACCTGCCAATATGCAAATTGCAATAAATTAGTAAGACATATTCTGAGCAACAGAATCCTCTGAATGTTAAGCCTTACTATCAACTCATTAGGATTGCCCATAGTAACTCCTCTTGTAGGTCTCCCCTAATTGCACTAGCTGTCAGTGTTGTTTCGTCAATTGTTCATATAATATCCCTATTTTTTGATTGGCATTTATCCACTGTCACAGAACTAGTGGTATTTCTTTTGTTGCTAGATCATTGATTATAGCTTTTGTAGATGCGTTATATCTATGCCCAGGAATGTTATCTTCCAAGGACTTTATGAGGTCATTATGCAATGCTAAGTCCCTGGACTTGCCTGGATGATACGCATATTGGCGTTCGTTGAGCGAGCTAGCCTGTAGTGCCTCATCTCTTATGTATCTGTTTATCAGCGATTCCAGTGTTTTAATCAGGAACGACATTATTGGCGTTAGAGAGGCAAATAACTTTCACCTTCTGCTATAGTATGGATATTTGTCGTAGTGCTATGCATGCCTTGGATATATGACACAGGCGTGAAATTATTGTTTCCTGTCCCTTTTGGAGTAAGATATGATCTATTCCAGGGGATTTGTACGTTTTCATTTTAATGGTATTCCACCTAATTCTATTTGTCCTCCATATTGTCGTAGCTAGCTTCCACTTCAAAGTAGTTGGTCTAGCTTTTTCTGCTGTCTTCTACTAGCGGATCATTTAAAATTAATAAGGCCGGAAAGTGTGCGGACATGAGGGTTTTGTTTGACACATGCCAGTTGGCAATGTTATCACATGTTTTTTCCAACGAGAGAGTTATATCTAAGACTTCCCTCCTCGCCGATGTGACAAATATTGATACACTTCCTACATTATCTATCATTGCCCTTTCTGGTAGTACGAATTATAATAAAGACTCGCCTCTTACGTAGAGATACGTGCTTTCTCGTAAGATATGATGTGCATTTGCATCAGCGTTTTAAGATCCTTTACACAAATAGTGCACTATGTAAAAATCGACCTCTCCTATTGGTCAATCTATCTCGTATTACAATATGTCTTCATGATGCAATCAATTTCTGTCAAGAGCTCTCGTGGTGTAGAGGTTTAGACAGCTGGGTCTCACCTGGGCGGCCCGGGTTCAATCCCCGTTGCTTTTTTTATTTTTAAGATAATGTTTCTAAACAATTTTTTTCTTGATTTTGGGTATGTCTTGGGTTAGTTTGGGTTAGCACCTGGTTAGTTTCCTTTTTCTTGAGCCCCCGTGGCGAGCGAAGCGTGCGGAGGGCCATGCGGATCGACCAATAGGAGAGGCCGATTTTTATATAGTGCACTATTTGTGTAAAGGATCTTATAATGCTTTGCATCACATCCTGTGATAGGGAAGTTTGCCCTTGCCGTATATGCGATTACTTCGCCTAATATTGGCGGAGGACATGCTTCCTCACCTGGGAAATTCGCAGAGCCAACTAGCTTCTAGCTTCTATTACCGTCCGTTGTCGGCGTAGTTAGGAAACCTGTAACAATATCACCATTATAAAGCACCGGTATTAGTGCACATTTTTCACTATATACAATACATACACGAGCATTATTGTGGCCTTAGTTGGGTTTTTATTTGGTGACGTGAATCTCTAAAATATGCTACTGGTCCAATGCCAACTCACAATGGATGGAGAAGTTTAATGCCCTTAAAAGATCAAGATTATTTTACTTTGTATATACTTTACCACCACCAAGTAATTACAACCTAATATTAAAACCGATATTTATTTGAGCAATACATATATTATTATGTAGCTCCAACTAGATTTCACTCGCTAATTTACTGGAAAAATAAGAGGACTCGAGTAACCATTAGAGTTACCAGGTCTCTTGGTATAGTACATTTAATATAAATTGACCCGGCATAAACACCTCCGAGCGGCTACATTAAATGAATAGTGAACCATAAGTGGCACATGAATATAAAACTCTTTTGATGTTGCCACTTAAACCTATGCCGGTTCAATTTAAATTAGATATACTATACAATACACGGTTTTCTTCTATATATGGTTGCTTCAAAACAATAACATAGTTCATTCAACAGAATAGATAATTCAGAGGATATAAGAAAAATAATTAATGTTGCAAGGTATGATGTACTCCTAGAATACTTTCAGTCAACTAGTGTGGCTCATTATACAATAGTCATTAAACTGTTGTTCTTAATGTAGCATCTTTATTTCTGTTTCTTGATATTTTGTAATATAGAAATCGTAATTCAGAATACTATTATGGCTTATGGTTGTACCGAAAGTTGATCTTCAGAAATAGATTTAAAAACCTAAGGCATAATGTTCAAATCCTTTCGGTTTAAGCCGTTAAAATG
This sequence comes from Pissodes strobi, assembly GCA_016904865.1. Lineage (NCBI taxonomy): Eukaryota > Metazoa > Arthropoda > Insecta > Coleoptera > Curculionidae > Pissodes > Pissodes strobi. Next base: position 76,201 of record MU186316.1, on the reverse strand, counting down.
TTTCAGAGTTGAAAATGTGAAACCAACTGAATTTAAGTGTATGAATATATTATAGAGTATGAAATACTTTCAATTTCCTGAAGAAATTTTCTATATTCCGCATTTATTTTACAATACCTATCATTATTTAAGCTAAAAATGTAAAATGGAAGCAAAACCGACAAGCTTAGGTGTACTTCCAAAAAAAAATTTACATATATGTTTATCGAATTTGTACAAAACTTTATACACACTAAGTATTGTATTCACTTTTTATTTATTCTATACTAGAGTGTATCGATTTCCCGAATCTCAAAGTAGTCAAAGGTCGAATTTAAAATTAAATACGTTTTGAAAAATGTTCTTGAGAGTTTTGTCATATTTTAAACACAGCCCCAAGGGAAAACTGAAAACAAAAATTTAATTTGCTTCTGTAAATATTCCAAATTTGTTGGACTTTTATTAAATAATATGCTCACAATAGTTACAGCCTTCTATATTTTTTCAAGCAATTTTAAACTAGTCTCTCTTTTAGCTAACCAAACCATCGGGTGCAAATAATTTTCTTCTCTTGCAGCCCCATACTTGGCATCGCTGAATTCAAACTAGTGGACGACTTTGACGGATCGAAAGTACCAGCCTGCCACACCTTAGCCAACACTTTCTGGTCCGCCTTGTATTTCCTTGGCACTATTTTCCTGTTTTTCATAGTTCCTCTTATCGTGCTTCTTGTACTGTATTGCATCATAGCTAAAAATCTTATATATAACGCTGCCAGTTTAGTACTAAATAAGCATATTGATAATTATTCTATGCGAGCCAGAAGACAAGTAATATTGATGTTAGGTACCGTAGTATTAAGTTTTTTTCTATGTCTAATACCATTTCGCGTCTTCACTCTATGGATAATTATAGTACCTGAAGAGAGCGTGTTCAATTTGGGAATAGAGCGATATTATAATATTCTGTATTTCTGTAGAATCATGGTTTATCTAAACTCAGCGATAAACCCAATTTTGTACAACCTTATGAGCTCAAAATTCCGCACAGGCTTTGTTATCTGCTCAGAGGCAAAGCGTACGTTGTTTTGGCGCACTAATAACAACACTTATAGTAGTGGACAACATTCCAGCTCACGAAGTAGTACCTTTCGTGCTAGCCACGAAGGTTACAGGGTTTGTTATAGGCCTAAAACTTGCTCAGTGCTTATAAAAACCTCTACGGACTCATCAGAAACCAGAAGTTTGGATTCTGAAAAAGAAAAGCCTCATAGTGTGAATAAGGAAAAATGTAATCATGAAGAATGTGATCATGGTAGTAACAATTGTTATTCTCCAAAGATGGATAATACTAGAGTGAACGTGAATATTTTTACCGAGAAAGTAATAATTTGTCATAATAAGCAGAAAAATAATACAACTAAGACTTCCGATAGAAAATATTACAAAGAGAATGCAGAAAATGCGGAATTGTCTGAAAAGTTCTTGAAGACAAATGGGAAAGTGGAGGAAGAAACATTTGTTTAAGGTAGTTATCAATATGAAGTGGCAGATATTTATAATGCATATACGATGGCGATTACCAACGCACCCTTGAGCGCATTAAAAAAAAATAAGCCAATTGACAAAGGCGAGTTGACTATTTTCTGAAGGATGTAATTGTCAGGAACCTAGATAAATAATTATTTTAAAAGTTCTCCTAAAATGTTGGCAGTTTTAAAATGGTGTTTCATTAGTCATTTTTATACGACTTAAATAAAGGTAGAACGAATAGGCTTATCTAAGAACTTTGGGTGTCATTTTTCTGCAAAATTTCCTCTACATACAGACAGTTAAACGTATTTCTGTATTTAAAAAAATCATACCTACTTATAAATCATTTTTATTTCTGTCAAATCACTCTCAGTTTTCATATTTAAAAATAAAATGTTGTTTTGCAATATTTAATGCAAGATATTCACTAATTTTATACGCCAATGAGTTCTTATTGCTGCCATCATGATTTTTCAAAGCATAAGTATATTACACTTTTTTGGGAATTTCTACATTTTGTCTGATGCAAACGCATATATTTTGCTTTCTTCCGTAATATTTTTAATATGCGCTTTAATGCGTATGAAGTCAGGTTCCTACAGAGGCGGATTACGGAATGCGCTTCGCGAACTTTATTCACATTGGCCAAAATAAAATGTTGGCGGGAAATCTGACAGTCGGCTGAGTTAATTTTTTGCGAATTCCCAGAGTTTGAAATCTAAGGAGCGAGAATATTGAAATGGATTTAATTTTCTGCATGTGCAACAGCAACCATCTAGTATCTTCCCTCCTTATTTGTATTTTTTATTAGGTTATGAGTGAGGATTTTATTTTGTTTGTGATTCAAAGATTGAATAGGTAAAAAGAGAACCGTTATTTGTAAATTACCCTAGGTTTTTTCGGTATCAAAACCCTACTTGCTTTCTATACAAGAATATATCACGGGTTTCAATTGAACTATGTATATTTTTATTTTTTTTGGTTTTTTAATACTACAGAAGTAAACACAGATAAAATAAAAATACCTGGAAGAACAACGAAAATATGTTAATTTTTCTAAGTTGTATTTCAGAATTTGAAATTTACTGAGTAAAACTAAAAAAAGAAAACAAACGCCCTGTTAAAATACAAATCTCCCAAGAATAGTTGCAAAGCTTCGCTAGCATATGAATTATGAAAATAAAATTTCGCATTTCGCAATTCGCGTCTATAAGAACCTGCTTGAAATTGCCGAAAATAAATTATAAAATTAAAACTAGTAGTAAAATATGAGCTGAATAAAAAAGCAAATCTTATAGAATAACATTTACAGAAACATCATACTTAGAAAAAAAGTAGATATTAGTAGTAAATTGTGGAAATTTAAAACCTTTGTATTTTCCTTTACAATTTTGAAATGAATTTCCATCAAGTATCAGCTAAATCAGTCGATTAAAAAAAAGTAGATTTAGCGTACACCAGTATAAGTTCAGTTAATAATTTTGAATTTGGAAATCCTGAGCTGTTTAGAGTGTTATTCTTTAAAGTGGCCTATTAATACAAGGTGATAATAAACAACAATTAATTAATAGTTGTTGAATAAATTAAAAATTCTTCACGTAACGACGTAACTCTAATTTTTGATACAATCACCGAAAATTCAGATTGGTTAATAATTTTAGATTTAGAGATTCTGTCTTGTTTAGAAGTTTTGCTTCTAAATGACCTATATATAAGCAGGGTGTTCTAAAATAGTGGTACTTAACTTTGGGGGTAGATCGGTCGACTTAAAATAAGTCAAAAATTTCTTGTAAACATGGATCCGCAAATCCACCCTTTGAAGATGATTTTAAATAAATGGTTTTAGTCAATAACTATTAACTGCTTTGAAGAATAGATATAAATTTTTAGTGATACATTACTACTAAGAAACATGATTATTTGAAGGCGTTATTTGAATCAAGTTGTAATAAGTGACGTGAATTGTTCGGTAAATTTTTTGATATTTTGGTGCTACTAAATAATTCTTTGCACTTTTCTACATAAAAGAAGGTACTCTTATTACAATGTTCGAAAATTAACAATTTTAGAGAAAGCATGGCATACTACTTATTGATGTAAAAATGATAAAGTAATAACAGAGGCACATCATTAATAAAAACTAGTTTAACGTCTGTGTCAAACGTCTCATTACTAACTAAATTGAAATATTCGTTTGCAGAGCTTACTGATATCCATTACTTTTATGTAAAAGCTAATCGTAATTCGTATAAAGTCAGGCGAATGTATACGGAAGCTTTTCCCAATCGCTTATTCATTGTGCTCACTTTTTTCGCAGCATCCATCAGCAATTTAGATAAACAAGTTCATATAATCCTAATAAAAGTGGCTGTGGTGGTGCGTGTTGCTTAAAGTTGATGCTAACCCCACAACTAGCACAACGAGCATTGCTACAGCGGAAGGTACAGGCAAAACCACCGTTTGGGAAATCCTAACCGAGCAGTTGCTCCGCCTCTATCATATTCAGAGAATATAACTCTTGGAGCCTAAAGATTTGCAACCAAGGCGATTGTTCTTTGAATGGTTAAGACAGAGATGTCGTAAAGACTAATCGTTTTTAAAAATGATCCTTTTCCCAAATAAAGCAGGCTTTAACCGTGAGGGTATCATTAATTCTCATAATAGTCATGTGTGGGCCGATGAAAATCCACATATAATTTTTAAATCACGTCATCAACATAAGTTTTCCATAAATGTATGGACTGGTGTTCATGGTGACCACGTATAGCCTGACAGACTTTTCAAGCTACTTATTAAGATTTTCTTCAAAACATTTTAAATGGCTTGTTAAATGACGTACCATATCAAACAAGAGCTGCTCTGTGATTCATGCATGATGGTGCTCCTGCATACTTTATTATTTTGGTTTGAAATCATCTTAATGTAGTCTTCCTCGCAAGATGGATTGGCCGTGGTGGTCCCAGTGGCTGGCCAGCTCGATCACCAAACCTTAATCCGTTAGATTATTGTATTAAGGGATATTTTAAATCTGTAGTATGCGCTATATTCGTGAACACTGTACCAGAATTAAAGCAGCAGCTATGACTTGTTATGAAAGAATAAAAAATTCACCGGTGATAGTTAAAGTAGATGCTAACCCAACAACCAGCACAGCAAGCATTGCTTCGGCAAAAGGTATAGACAAAACCACCATTTGGGAAATTCTAAAGGGCAGATATTCCGCCCCTATCATATTCAGAGAGTATAAGCCTTTAAACCTAAATATTTGCAACCAAGGCTAATCTCCCTTGAATGGTTAAGACAGAAATGGCGAGAATACATCGTTTTTAAAAAAAGTATCCTTTTCGCAGATGAGGCAGGCTTCAACCATTTATCATTAATTATCATAATAGGCATGTGTGTGCCGATGAAAATAATTTTTTAATCACTTCATCACAATAAGTTTTCCATACATGTACGAACTGGTGCTAGTGTCCAAGTGTCGTTCAACAGATTTTCCGATGCTATTTATTTATATTTTCTGCAAAACGCTTTAAATGGCTTGTTGAATGGCGTACAATATCAAACAAGAGATGCTCTGTGGTTCATGCATGATGGTGCTCCTGAATACTTTAGTATTTTGGTTGGAAATCTCCTCAATAAAGTCTGCCCCGCAAGATGATTGGCCGTGGTGATCCCAATAGCTGGCCAGCTCGCTCGCCAGTTTTTCACCCGTTAGATAATTGCATTTAGGGATATCTTAAATCTTCAGTATACACTACACTAGTAAATGATCTACGGCGTTTATGATTTGTTATGAAATAATAAAAAATTCATCGTTGATATTTAGCAGAATCCGAAAATCAATGAAAAATAGAGTTAAAGGATGCGTTGGAATGAAAGTGGGATATTTTCAGCATTTAGTATAATTAGTGTTAGTTACTGACACAATTAGTTTGATTTGAAATTGTTGATATCGTTTTTAAATTGTTAATTATTATAAGTTCCTGAACTAGTATTGAATCTTTAATTTGGCTCTTCTCTAAGATCGTTGATTTTTGAGCATTCTAATAAGAGTACTTTTCTGCCTAAAAAAAAGTGTAAACAATTATTTGGTAGTACTAAAACATCCAGGATTTACTGAAAAATTTTTGTTTTCAAAATGTGGTCATACTTCTATAATTTGCACGCCAGTTGTTACAACCTGAATCAACTAATACCTCCAAACAATCAAGTTAATTACTAAGATAACGTATCACCCAAAAGTTTTTCCTGTTCTTAAAAGCAGTTAAAAGTTATTGACTAAAAACCATTTTTGGGGCATCTACCTCCCATATGGTGGATTTGCGGTCCCATGTTTACATAAAATTTTTGTCTTATTTTGAGTCGACCAATCTGTCCTCAAAATTTAGTACCATTATTCCCCAACGCCCTGTATAAGTTGATACTATTTTGGAGCGAAAATTAATTGTCAGTAGTTTATTAAACCTTGACGTACAGTTGCCAAAAGTGCAAATATATTAGCAAATATGGCAATTATGGATTGCTAAGAGCTCTACTTCAAAGCGACCTATCAGTATAGTAAAGTGATAATATTTTAAAGCATCGAAGAGTATTAATTTTTGTATTGCTAGCAATAAATGCCACACTTTTATCAATGATTTCTATTCCCACATAATCCCGTCATAAAATGTGCCTCTTGCATTCGATGAATTTTTTGGCACTCACATCTACATTTCTTTAAATCATTACAACTCCTACTTTTAGCTTTATTTCCATTTTTATTTGGTTATTAAAGGCCTTGATTTTTTATTTTTATTTTTAATTGCTCTGGTCTAATTTTAAATGAATATTTTAGGTCTTCTCTTTGGCATACTCCTTTTCAGTAATTCGGCATCAGAATGTATCCCTTCTGAGCTTTCGCTTTTTATTTCATATTTAATTTTTTTCTGGTTTATCCAAACTTCTTGGTGTTTTCTTTTTTTTCGTATGGCCTTGGAAGATGAAGATCCAGAGGCCTCTGTATAGGTGGAAACTGGAAACCCTCTTTCAATTTAAATAATTTTAGTCTAAATTTATAGATTCTTAAAAAATATATGAGTTACTAATCATAATTTGTGGTTTGAATTCAGTTAGCATACCTAATTAAAATGTTGTTTAAATATTAAAGAAATTATTACAGAAATATATATGTATCATGAAAAATAAATAGGCATTTTTAGGAAAGGGCCACCAGTCATAAGGTGCAAGACTGAATTCTAAATTCTACGTAAATAAATGAGAAAGGGTATCAGTATATCTCCCAAGTCTGCGTTGGTCTCGTAAATTCATGACAATGTATAATAATATACTATTTTAATATCATCAAATACTTCGACGCTAAAATGTTGCACGCTTCAAGATTCTTAGATATCCCTATCAGAACCTTCTACGCAATAAATTTTAAATAGTTTATTACATAACGAGTGTTGAAAGTGCCAGTTTTCAAACGAGGAGGTTATTTAGCACGAAGCGTTAGCCGACTGCGTAAATCCTCCTAGGTTGAAAACGTACTTTCAGATGAGTAATGTACACTATCTTTCCTACGACCACCTATGAAAATGGCTCAAAAAAAACTCTTAAGATTCTTAAAAAAACTATTACTAATATCACACGAGTGTTGAAATCCACTTTTCAATACATGTGTTGAAAATTATTCGTCGCGTCATCCACATCAAGTGGAATGTCAAATCAAATATCGTATCCAGTTGGCATCCACCATTCCAATAAAGCCCTGGTGACATTGCTTTTCAACACTTGTGTTGAAAAACTCGCGTGTGATATTAAGTATTTTCTAGTCAGGTTAACTGTGCTTTTTCTTCTCTTTTTCATAAGGGGTGGTGGAACACCATATTTTTCGACTCGTGGCACAAATAACAAATAATCATTGAACCCGCCTATTAGGGCTCTGATGATAACATTAAAATCACCTTATGCTGCTAGAAGTATCTATCTTTAACTATAAAGTTAAATGTCAATATTTTAGCCTAGATCAAGCTGTCGTGGTTTTATTGTCACGTGATATAGGTATATTTCCTACATTACTGATATTTGAACTTGATAAAATCAGACTTGGTCAGACGAATAGTTCAAAGAAATTTTAACTAAAATATAGCAATTTACTTGGAAGTGTAGGAGCTGCCACAAAATTTTTCAGCATTCAGCTTCTTTTAAGTAAAATAACTGACAATCATTTTTTCTTTAAAAATAAGATTATCACTAAATTAATTTGTCCTACTTCCAAGTATGCAATTTAACATGAGATTATAATATTTCTGAAATATTGCCAATATCTCATAAACACCTCAACTGATCTTTACAAAGTTTGGCATGTTTGACTATAAGTAGCAATCGGGAAAAAGAGGTATAAGAATATGAAAAAGTATTCAATTGAAACGCTATTTCGAGTTATATTATAAACAAAACAAATACAAAACACTTGATAATTCTACCCAATTGTATTGATCCATTGATTAACGACTAAGAATTAAGAAAGTCAACCTCTGACTCCTTGAAGACATTGCCAAAATGCGTTTTTAAGGATCACCCAAATCACAGCACTGATTCGAGAACTGAGAAGATTAATATTTTTTTAAGAAATTGTAAGTTTCTATCCCATGTAAGATTTTCGTCGACAAAATGGAAACAAATCCAATATAATTTGCAATTTAATGATTATCTACCTACTATTTAACGTAATTGAGTCTAGGTCTGCCTACATAATAAGTAATTTATTATATCCTCGCATATAGCATAAATTATTTCAAGTATATATATATAGCTATCTACACATGTTGTGCGTTTGCTAATATTTATACACGTTTGTACTTATAATTAATAATTCACCAAAGATGAAATCAAAGGTTTTTGAATAATAAAATTACAATATAAATGTGTCTTTTATTATAACTGATTTCATTCCCAACTTCTTTATGTTTATGTTTATTTTATCTATAGATCACAGATATATCTTCTACGCAAAAACGTTAGTAAGGAAAGAATTTTACGGCGAATTTCGCGATTTTCATTATCATTTCTTGACCGTTCGAAATAAAGTATATTAAACTATTGTAAATCCGCAAAGAAGCATTTTTGATGTAATCACATCATTTTTTTTCATGTTGAATTAATTATATCTTACACTGCAAAATTCATCATTACACCTACCCCCATATGTGAGCGTCTTGCATCGTTAATCATATTCCATCACAACACCAAGAAATAACCTAAAATAATATGTAAGTATTGTTTCCGTTTTATATTGATTTAGGGCCAGTTTAACAATGCATAGCTAATTATTACAGTTGACAAAAAGCTGACCAGTGAGATATCACGGAGGAATAACTGTAATTATAGGTCAAGACTGTGGTCAACTAAAGCTCTAAACTAACTTAAATTGTGTTGAATATTCTGATTTCAGTACGTGTAAAGAAAGCTTTGTTTAGAAAGCAGCATCTATCTATTCGCCATATGCAGCTGCAGGGTGGGAAAGCGCTGAGCGATCGTGGAAAATGCTTGATCTTTAACTATCAATATTATATATTATTATGTAATATCATTGTTGAAACATGGGAGCTTTCAAATAATGTATTATTAGTAGTAAAAATATATAAAAAGGTGTGGAGTTAAGACCACAAGACAGAGGTGAAAACTTCAACAATGCGAGATTAATATTATGAAACAGAAGCATTTTTTTGTTCTATATTTTGAAAGTACTTGTCACAACATCGATGTTTAAAGTAAACTTTTACCTCGAAATTTCCCATAGAATTGGCAGAAACTGCTGCTTATGGCTTGAAAAATATCTAATTTTTAGAAAACTAAATCTAGTACGAAAACCGTATGCATCGATATGCTAGAAGTGAAATTTTACCTCAAAATGTGCCATAAAATCCACCACAAACTGCGTCAAGCCAACAAAAAATTTCCACATTTTTCGATCCTGACCCATTTTCCGGGTTAGTTTTCAATGAGATTTCAGGAAATCAGGAATTAGTTTTCAACCTAAACGTCATTCATGCCAAAATATTGCAAGACGTATTCCTTCAATTTTCCCCTTATGCAAAAGCAAAGCTTAAAAGCTATCTCTCGCTAAATTGCCGAAATATTGAAAAATTTTGCGACTTTCTGCATGTGTCAATTTAATGTCGATTTTCCTGTATTTTCCGATCTCGTACGGAAAATTGTTATAGAAGTTTTTTATAGCAGAGAGCACGAACTTTACAAATCTGAGATTGATTTATTGAACATAGCTAAGGTTCAGTCAACCGTGAACCCCTGCCTACGCTCAAATTTTCTTTTATTTCTAATTACATAGATTATTGTTGAGTATAAAAATACGGATTGAAACGTCACTATTTTTAAAGATTTAAAATATTGTTTACGTGAGTTTAAGGGTTTAATTTTGACTATAGTTTTAATATTTTTTTCTGAGCTACAAAAACTGTAGTTGATTCTTTTGAATGACCCCAATATACAATCGCATACGAGATCGTGGACTGAACAAGACCAACATAGATTAATCGCAAGGTTTCGTTAGAGACAGTATCTCGAATGTTCCTAATCAAATGGCAATAAGAGGTCAGCCTGGAATTGACGACATCTACATGTACGCTCCATGCAAGCTTTGAATCCAAATGGACACCCGGGAACTTGGTACTTGCTACATTTTCAGTAGAGCTTTCCTCAGTTCGAATGAGTAAGCTATAATTTAGAGTACAATTTTTCGCTGCAAACTGAACAGCACAAAATTTGGTTGTGTTCAGTGTAAGTCCATTTGACCTGCACCAGGTTGACATGGCATCCACCGCAGCACGACCACCTGCCGCCAAGTCCCTGTTATTAGAGGCCTGTACAATAACATTGCAGTCAGCCGCGTAGAGTACCGGTCTACTTGAGAACGCTATACTTTTTGGCAAGTCATTTATAAAAACATTAAATAGACTCGGCGATAAACAAGATCCTTGGGGTGTGCCTAGATTAATTTCCTGAGCAACCGACCTAACTCCACCAATTTCCTTCCAAGTAGGTTTTTACCCAATATAGTGGCGGCCCACGAACCCCAACCCATGATAGTTTACGCAGCAGTAAATTGTGGTCGACCGAATCGAAGGCTCTACTCATGTCAAAAAATAGGTCCGTAACCACCTTCCTATCGTTTAGTGCATCATGGATGTGTCAAATCGCCATATCCAGTGCCGTCTCCGTCTGAAACCAGTTTGGCATTCAGAAGTACTTTTCCAGATAATAAGACGATGATTAAAACAGTATTCAAAAATCTTGGCAAAGTAACTCTGTAATTACCTGCATCCTGCTTACTGCCCTTGCCTTTATATATAGGAGATATCCTAGACACTTTTAGAGAGTCCGGAAATGCACCCTCAGAAAAACTGCTGCGATTTATCACAATAGATAATGGATATGATATGATGTCAGCCACTTCGATCAGTAATGTACCGGTACTATCGTCAACCTAAGCGGACCTCTTATTGCAGATGGTGTGGATAGGTTTGAAGACTTTCCCCAGGACTAGTTGGGTAGAGAAAAAAGAACTTATCGGCCTGCTGCTCACAGATTATATCCGCATTAAGCTGATCACACTTAACGCTTTTTATAAAACGACAAATGTGTCGTTCCACCAAAAGCGTGGTTTAGCCATCGTTTTTGTTTTTAATTGTTTAATGTGACTTTTTAACTTGTTGATTGTGATGTCACCATTGTCTACTGTTGTAAGTTTTTCTTCGTTGATATGTTCCTCGGTTCCATTAACAAGTAACACTGATGATAGCTTAGGCCGAAAGCGCTTTGTTACACTTCTATAGGAAGTCCGTTTGGATTGAAAAATTTGAATGGAATAAAAAATGTGTTCCATTTAGTATATTTCGTACATGCACACAGCCTCTACTCTATACTTAATTCCAAATGTTTTCAATTTATTGAATAAATATCAAAGCAGTACCTATTAAGAATTTCTGTCCAATTTATATGTATGTGCTTACACGAGCCCTCTTAGGCACGGGTTCCATACTTTCTCCAAGGCAACCTTCCAGTTCTTGTACGCCTGAAACAAATAAAATAACTTAATTCCAAATACTTGACAATTTATTGAATATATATGAAAGAAGTAAGTACCTATTTAGAAACATATTTTGCATACACAAGTAAATAGTGAGTGAAGAAATAAAGGTGGGATAGAATTGTCCTTGCATAGTTATCTCCAAGTGATTTAGGGAACTCCGGATCAGCATCTGCTTTTTCCTAATAAATTTCTGCAACGGGCATGTTATTACAGCTGTTTTCGCAATTCAAGCATATGTTAGAACAGTTAAGATCTGCTCTTCTGTATCCACAGTTGGTCTGACAGGTTGTCATGCATTTGCAAGAAGTAAGTTTCAAAACTGCTTCTGGTGCTGGTGGCTGTAGCGTTGACACTGGTTGCAGACCCCCTTTGGTTTTCTTCCAACCCCATTGCTCAAGATCTTTTTTATTTCCAAGCAATTGTTGTACTTGAAAGTATACTCTCAAAGAATGTTGTTGCGCTGCACCCTTGCTGGCAGGTACGGAGGCCAAATGGGATGTTGTCAGTCAATTTGTACAATGCATTAAGAAAGGTAATGCTAGCATTAGTAACAGTGTCAGCAGGTGTCCTAGGATCCTTAAAAAATTTAATGGTCTTGATTAGAGCAGGGTTTTTCTTGAGGGTTTGGAAAAACCTTATTTTTCTTCCTTTGAAAAAGGCTGAAGTTGTGTTACATCCTCCCATGGCATGCAAATACAATATGTTGTGACTGATGGATTGGTTTGATTGGCACTCAGGAGAAAAAGTTAGTTGTGTAACTGCGCCTTTACCCGCCTTTACAAAGTATATATTTGAATGTACACCTCGACAACGGCCAATCATGAATCACCAGCAAATCTTCATCTTCGTCCACAATAATTAAATTACAGGGGTATGCTGTTGTACAAGATCCATTGCTGTAGTGACAATAAGTGTATCAGCATCTTCTTGGGCCTGCTTTGTGTAAGTACCGTTCGACCGTTAGGAATGAAGACTATCGCTTGGCGAGTCTAGGGTTTTCCAGGTAAACACGTTGAAAGGCAAGGAACTACATATAAAATAATTCAGTTAAAGGAAAAGTTGCGCTTCATTTATTGATTTATTTTTTATATCTTCCAAACATTACTGAAGTTCCTCGATGTGTCAACACTCTTTTGCGTGGAAATCATACGACGTACAAAAAATGTTAAGAGACATAAATTGTAGGTAATCTTCTTTCCCTTATTTTACTACAGAACCACTCTTTGTGTAAATAGCTTGCTTTGCAAGGTATAACCTGAGAATCACTAAAAAACCATTAATTTTAATGGTTTTTTAAAGATTTCTCATATTTGCCGCAAAAATTTTTGTTGGACATGAAGCATAAAATAAGCCACTAAAAAAAACAATTACACCAAAACTTTCCGCTTCGAACCTTGTGTACCATTTGACTGAACTACTATGCTATGGCTGGCACTTATCTACCGAAAATAAAAAAAAAATCGCTAATTCGGCATTTAAAATCGGATCGATGCTATTTTTTGGTATGTTCTGTCCATATTACCGGTCTTTAATGTACGAAAGTTTAGTTGCTCTCAATTATTCGGTTTTTCAGTAAAAAAAAACATTAAGTGGTGCCGATTGCTGAAATCATATGCCACTTAACAGATCTTGCACCATAGCGACTATAAAACAAAAGAGATGCTGAAAAGTTCTTTGTTTCATAATAAGCTATGTTTGTGAGATACATTTTACGTTTTTCTCAAACCAGGTCCTTAAGTTCTTTAGCCACGATATTCGTCTTCTTCCAATGCTTCTCTTGCCCTGCACTTTTCCCTGTTAGATGCGTTTTAGTAATTTGTATTTCGTTTCGTTTCTCATGATGTGCCCCAGATATTCCAATTTTCTACGTTTTACTGTGTATATTATTTATTTTTCTTTATTTAGTTTTTGGAGTATTCGGGTGTTTGATATTCTGTCCACTCATATCCATGAGGATTCTTCTATATGTCCACAACTCGAATGCCTCCAGTTTCTTTGCTGTTGCCTCAGTTAAGGTCCAAGACTCTACTCCGTATAACAAGATGGAGAATACGTAGCATCTAAGCAGTCTGAGTTTTAGTTTTAAATTCAAATTATGTGTTTTGAATAATTTGGACATTTGATTGAAAGCTCTTCTTACTTTTTCAATTCTTGTTTTTATTTCTTGGGAATGGTCCCATTGTTCATTTAGTACTGTGCTAAGATATGTATATGTTGACACTCGTTCTACCGCTTTCTCATTGATGGTAAACTGTACTTCTCCAATTCTTTCTTTACTAATTACCATGACTTTTGTTTTACTGATGTTGACTTCTGGACCATATTTCTTACTTACTTCAACTATCCTGTCCAATAAAAGCTGCAGTCCCTGTGTAGTGTCTGCAAATATGACGGTGTCATCGGCATATCTAAAATTGTTTATTCGTTCGCCATTTAATAGTACTCCTGCTTCCGTGTATTCTAGGGCTTCTTGGAAAATTGCCTCTGAGTACTTGTTGGATATGAGAGGTGACAATATACATCCCTGGCGTACTCCTCTTAAGATTTGCACTTCCTCTGTTTTGGCATGGTTAATTCTAGCGGAAGCTGATTGATTCCAGTATAAGTTCTTAATTATGCGTAGGTCTTTGCCGTCAAGTCCACTATCTTGCAGAACTTCCATCATTTTGTTGTGTTTAATTTTATCAAACGTATTTTCATAATCAATGAAACAAGCATACACCTCACAATTCATATCCCTGCAACGCTGGAAAAGCACCTGTACACTGAAAAGGGCATCTCTTGTTCCAAGTCCCTTCATAAAACCAAACTGTGTTGGCTATATCTGTTCGTCACAGAGTTTGTACAGTCTCCGATGTATGATTTTTTAAAATAATTTTAATAAGTGACTCATAAGGCTTGTTGTTCTGTAGTCACTGCACTTTTTGGCCCCCCGCTTCTTTGGGAGAATCATAAACTCCGATCTTAACATTTATTTGGGTATTTTTCCACTCGCTCCGGGGTGCAACCAAACAAAATTAACACAGACTTAAAAAAGAAACAAAAATAATCTTAAAAAAAACAAAAAAAAAACATCATTGCCAGCGATCGGAATCGAATTCGAACCGCCCGCATGGCAAGCAGAGACCTGAGACTCTCACCACTACACCACTAGACCGATTGGAACGAATTCCCTGGACCGCAGAGGCATGGGTAATTCCAATACCTCTTATTGTAGGAGGTATTGGTAATTCTCATAGATTCGGCTAACGTCGCGTCGCGCACAGTATTTCGCCGTAGAGAACGAATTCGACCAATAGCAATAACTCCTATATTGAGTCGGTATTGGATATAGCCGCGAGTTGAGGGATGAACCACCATTTATAGAAGTCAAGAAAGAATTTGTATTAATCAAAATACAGTTATGCAAATTGGTATATAAAATAACAAAACCTTGGTACTCTATTTAGTATAATTACAAAGTAAAAAATATTTATCATTAAAACTTAAAAAAAAAATTAAACTTAACAATGGTCCGTCTATCCTACCCTGTAGATGTTAGACGGCCCATTATAGGTAGGAGAGATGGACCTCGCTAGTTCTCCTTTGTTGTTGAAGCTACTTTTCCACATTTCCGGCATAAGTTAACAAAACTTGTGCAACACTCGTTCACTCAGCGCTTGCACAAAAGGCATTGTAACCACTCGTCTTTCTTTTTTGTTAAACGATAGTCTTAATTGCAGCCAACATACTCATTTTCTAAAACCCTAAAACGATCTTCCGCACTAGAATTTTCATCTAATATGACATCACCAGCTTCTCTTCAGAAGATGAAGATCACTTGAATGATTATTTCTCACTTTTTTTATCTACCGCTTTCACAGCCGAATTAGAGCTAGCTTTTTTCTTGAATTGTGCATATTTCTTTTCTTAATACCGGTGGTGAGGTAATATCTCCTGAAATTTTTTCGAACTCTTTTTTGAGCTTTATATATGACGGGTACGGGAGCAACTTCATCCAGAGATTTTCCAGGAGTAATACCTTCAGCAGCTGTTGGTTTGTTAGGAGTGGTTTGTTGGTCTTGAATACTAGAAATACTTGAGCAAACAGGATTTTGGGTCAAAAAGCATAATCGGGTATTTTTGGGTTTATGAGGGAGTATTCCCACTGACTTGCACGCAGAAATTGCCTTTTGGGAAGTGGCTGATTTTCCCCAAGCTTCACCTAGTACCTTTCCACACTGCAAGATTGCAGATATTTAGAGGTATTTTACGGTTATTTTTAACAAGTTTCTACATGTTGCATAATAGTTGCTTTTCAAAGACTTAAAAAGATTCAGGGGCTGTACTTAATGGGTTGTATACGCCGGTAATCAAAATAGAATTACGTCGTTCTGTTCTGCACTTCCAGTAAATCTAGCTTGGTTGTATGGGAAAAGTATGTCCATCTAGTATTAATAATACCTTACCGTGAGGTTTTCTTGTGAGAAATTAGGTCTCTAATCAATCCATAAATATTTCACCTTTCACATAAGCGGATTTGGGTATTTTGATTTTTGAACTTGGTGACATGCCATCAAGCCATTCCTCTTTTTTATTTTTGCCCTTGGAAATGCAATAAACCGGTATGACACTCCCTTCTGCATTACAGCATGTTATACTGCTCTCGTTTCACCTTTCTCACCAGAACTTACACTCGGAACACTTTTAGAAACTTTTTCGGCCAAGACTTGATCAGCTTTAGTGTTTAGTTTTAAGCCCGTCTCCTCAGCCTTCTAAATACCTCCAGATTTATCAAAAAGGCTATGTTTTGGCATTGCAAATGGGTTTCAACGGGTTTTCTTGACTTCCCAACAGATCGCGCAATTGAAGTGTTCTCAGATTTCCTAATCGAAATTTCAGGCCTTGGGCGCAAAAACAAATCCAGCCATTTCTTGCCAGCTTTACCTAAAAAATCGAGAATTACAAAAAAAAACGGTTTATTACCTACTTTCATTTTCGTTAAATTGAGGTAGTTGGAATTCCCAATCGTTTAGCTAACTTATATGCCGTAATCCTTACTTCAGTATTTGTCGATGCAAAACCTGATTTCTGGAGTTTTCTTATATGACCTACTAATTTTTGTTCAACATTTGAACCCATTAAAGCGTCATGTCCCATGCGATTGGATTTTTCGAGGTTATTTGATGTTGACGGCCTTTTCAATGTAGGTTTGGGTATTTCAAATGCTTTAGCGGCTTCATTAATGCCCATTTCGCCATTTCTGCATGTATTTACGGCATCATTCAACGCTTAGGAGGTCGAATATCCTCGTTCAGTTCAGGAACATATCTTACATATATATTTATTAAGCGGTACTAAAACTAAAAGATATCGGTCCGATTCTCCTCTCCCATGTTGGACGGTTGGACTGTCTATATATTCTCAAATTGGAGGATAGATCGGCCATTCCGTAACAACAAAACCGTCAGAAAAGGTTTTCATATTTAATGCACTAAAAAGTCACTAACGTATGTACTTACAATTTCAGTAGCCAACTAACCCAAACCAACCCAAACAAGCAAAACAGTTTTGACTGACCGAGGTGTGTTAAATACAAACATATATCTTCAGATATAATTTTCACCAAGGCAAAATCCATTTTTGGTTTGAAATCTTTCACATAAATGCGTAAAACTGCGTACTCCCCACTATCTAGGTGAACAAATCGAAACGCAAAACATACGCCGCGCCGGTCAATCGTTGCGGTGGTACCATGTCTTTCAAAATATTACCGATGGTACGTCTATCCTCCTGGTCCATCTAACCTCCCTTTACCCCAAATGACTTTTCACCGCTATTAAATTAACTTTTACTTCTTCAATAAGTTTCATAAGAAAACGAACACCATTGAGTGATGAACTCTGCGTTGACAATATTTGTTAATTTCTGCGAAAAAAATTGAGTACATTTTCAAATGAAGGAAGGATGTAGGGTTCGGGCGCAAATGAAAAAGCTCTTTGCGATTGCCAGAAAACAGAAATTCAAATGACTTTACCAGTGATTTCCTCATAACGTTTTCAAATAAGATAATATGCATTGATAAACTGGCCCCAGTATACATAATATGTGTAAATAATATTGTTAGTAGGTAGATAGTTGATTTTAGTACTTGTATTTCAGCTATATTAATTAATTGCTTATATTTTGCCTTCCTTACTTTTGCTTAATAGGTATATTATTGGTCATATAGATATTTATTTAGCAACAATACCTCAATCCGAAAGGGAAATTCGATTCATATTTAGTGTAAAGTGAATTGTCATCTTTTTCTTTTCATAATATGTTGTACCACGTCACTAAGAAAAGCATATTGAAATGTGCATAGGATCAAAATAATATCAATCGGAAATATAATATTATATGTCTATTGGAGTAAAATTTCGAAGCATCAATAATAGGTTTTCAATAAAATTACGATCCTATTTTAAAAACGAATATATTGTAATATATTTTCATGTGGAAAGCATTCATTATTCAAGGCCCACCCTGTATTAGTAAGAGGAGTTATTAATCTCGATTATATGGAAACTTCCCTATACAATGTTTGGAGCGTTATTTATGATCCTGCAAAAACTTTAAGGACGGCTGCTTAGTAACATGTGGCGAATGCAATTAAAAGTATTGTGCCAAAATTCAAGATACCAAATTCTGAAATTCTGCTCAAACGGTTAAGAATGTTTAATACGTACGAGGTGTTAAATGATTAATAAAGATACACTAGATAATTAGTTAAAAATAGGCATATTTTTAGTTTTATTATTAAATTTTAATAAGCATTATTTTGATACTCCAGTCGTATGGAGGTACTCTATTTTCTGTTACTGTAATGAGTTAAAACAAGTTAAGATATTCACTGTTGTCAAAGAGTTCTTATTAAATTTGTGTCACGGTTAAGTCATGGAGTATTACAATTTCGCTGAATACGCCGACATGCTTTTGATCTATGCGGAAGCTCGATGTAATGGTAGATCCGCTTCTCAACTATAGAAAGAGCAGTTTCCTGAAAGGCGAATCCCAACTCAGACACTGTTTGAAAAGGTCAATCAACGGCTGAGGGAAACCGTCTCCTTAAATGTAAAATGATTGGATAATTTCGCGCAAAGGACCTTACGATCCCCGGATTTTAAGAAAGAGATGCTTAGGCGATTTCAAAATAATCCTTTTACTCGCGCAGTCGCACAGGCCATGAATGTAAATTATGTCAGTGTATAGGAGATTGTTCATGAACAGCTTCTTCACCCCTGCCATCTTCAAAAAGTGCAAGCATTAGGACCAAATGATTTCATGCCTCGCGTAGAACTTTGCCAGTGGTTTCTTGACCGGTGTATAGATGAAGAATTTCCGAAATATGTACTTTTTACTATCTAGGCTGTGTTTACAAGAGAATGCATTTTTAATTCGGGAAATAGTCATATGTGGGCTGAGAAAAACCCTCATGGTGTTTTCATAAGAGGGTATCAGCATAGTTTCTCGGTTAATATGTGGGCCGGCATTGTTGGAACGATTAATTGGACCCATCGTGTTGCCTTCTCGTTTAACTGGTACTATTTTTTAAAGAAATGTGTTGCCAGAATCATTAGAAAGTGTGCCCCTAAATATACGACAGAACTTATGGTTCCAGCGTGATGGACCGCCAGCTAATTTTTCGCTTCTTGACCGCGGGTACCTAAATAAAAATTTTAGACGTTTTCACCTGGCCAGCGTGCTCTGCAGACCTAACGCCTTTATATTGTTTCCTTTGGGGGCATATGAAAAGTCTCGTTTATGAAACACCAGTCGAGTCAGAAGAATATTTGGTGGCTAAAATTTCCGTTGCTTCTGAATTCATCCAAACCTTGGCGGAAGTTTTCTATGTAAGTTTTATGTATTTAGGGTTTATAACCAGTGCGAATCTAATGCTATATTTTATAGTTTTATAGTTTGAGAATTTTTACTGACGGATTCTTCGATCGTTGTATCTTGGTATTATCTTGTACATTGTTTAATTGAAGAAATAAAATAAATGAAATGAAATGATTTACTCAAAATGTTGATATGTTATTTACTTTATTCTTTCCTTCTGTACTTGAAGCTTTATTTTCGTAACATCTCGTGCAATAATATCTAGTTTTTGTCACTGGAGCTTCTTTTCTTGACAGTATGTGGCTTTTGATTGATTATCTTCTTCAACGAATTATTGATTTCCTTCACCATGCAATAATGTCACTAATCACTGATTCCCGGAATTCTTTTATCTTCGTTTTTTGTTCGCTGAACTATTATATAAAATATAAGCATTTATCATTGAGGTATCTATTTTAAATATATTGCCAATTTACGGTACCATTTTATGGCCTTACTTGCCATTTGATCACTTTGATCTATAAAAGCTTTGCCTTCAGTTTATTGAAGCACTACCCTATGTTTTTTTTAGAGCCTCATTTCGTCTCTGTATATTTACTGCTTCAGCGTATGTGTTATTGTCCAGCATAAGTACGTATCTCTTATCTTGCCAATTTAGCACCAAACCAAAACTTCATCTTTTTAGCTTTTTTTGAACTAATTCTTCTAGGTTACCCCTTTGTCTTGCTCTTAGAGTTCCTATGTAGTAAATTTTATTATCGAGTGACATATTTACCAATTCTACACTTGTGCAGTAATTGTCAGCGATTAAAGTGCAGCGCGAGTTTAAAAGGTCTTAAGGAAACCTTATAACGACGTTTGCTGGAACTGACCCGTTACCCGTGATTTCTTGCTGTTTCCCTGCGTAAATTCGAATATTCCATGTAAAGCCATTTCCGCTGCACAGTTTAAATAACTGTATACCATACTTATTTATATGCTTTCTGTGGTATCGTTGACTGATAATTCAGTCAACGGTGGTATGTATGGTTTGAATAGCAGCCTCCCTTAAAATGGAAGAATTGTGTCATCAACACAGAAATTATGTCCAGTGATAAATATCTCTTGAAACTTCGGAATAAGTGTTTAGATGTGGTTTGATTTATGTAACCTATCGCCCTGCAGACAAGCTGAATTTTCAGAAAAATTATACATTTTTAATGCGTATCTGAAACCTATTCCTCGACGTTTCAGCGGGAACACAGGATATTCTTAAATCAATAGTTGGCAATATGTGGTATTCGTACCAGACCCATATAACCAATAATCCAAATAAATTTCAGAATTTCTTCATAATCAGTCAGTACCCAGTCATATAATCTTGAATCTCAAGATATATCAGTTTCCTCTGAGCCTAATAAAATGGTTGGTTTGATCTACCATTTACTGTATTTATTTATTTATTTATTGGTGCTAAAAAGAACAATACTCAAGTCAATTCAATAGGTAGTCAAAAAAGTAAAACTGAGACTAACTAACTACTGAGAGCTAAGACAAAATAAAAAGAAAGATTAAAAGTGACAATACAGCCAATACATCTAAAGCTTCGACACACAAAACAACATAAAAACAACCCATGATGTTTATTACAGAAGGTCATCAAAACTGGACCGAAGACAGTCCTCGAATGAAAAGAAAACATTTTTAATCAAAAATTCTTTGACCTTGAGCTTAAATGAATTAAGCGGCAGATCCTTGACGCAGACAGGCAAGGCATTAAAGAATTTGTTACTTCTGGTGTAGTGTTGATGAGTAACAGCATGAGTCATAAAACTGGAAAGGGTTTCCTTGACAAATACTAGGCATACCAGAATATATGCATATGGCAGGGTAAGCACTTTCAGTTGTTTGAAGTGTAGTCTACAGCACTCTCTATAACCCAAATGAGTTATCACTCTTATTCACTTACGTTTCAATGCAAATATTATAGGCTATGCGCAGAGTGACCCCAAGTAATGAGAGAGTAAGTCATTATACAATGAAAGTACCCAAAGAAAGCAGTCCTGAGTGTGTAGGTCGACACTGAGCCAGACAAACTAAGGAATAGGCATCTTGACAATTTGAAGGACAAATTAATCCTCAATATAAGGTTGCCAAGTCAATCCTCCATCCAGAGTGATGCGACGAACATTTACTGTTGCATCCAGGTCTAGTTGACACGAGTTAAATTCTCTTAGGGAGAATATTATTTGTTAAGTTTTGGTTTCATTTAAGCAAAGTCGATTTGATATCGCCCATTCCATCAGATTAGCACATGACTCGTCCACTGTGAGAGCAAGGTTAGATATACTTGAATCAGCAATAAGAGATGTAGTGTCATCAGCATACAGATAGACGTAGAGTCAGGATCACAGCTAAGCTGATCATTAGCATACACTACGAAGAGAATAGGCCCAAGAACCGAACCTTACGGTACTCCATGCTTCAGCATTAATCTCCGAGACCTATCACTCTCATAATAGACAAACTGACTTCTATCTGTCAAATAGAACTGGAGCAGCTTAATACTATTAAGATCACATTTATAGTATTCGAGCTTCTGAATAAGTATATCATGCTCTACACAATCAAAAGCACTTGGCAAATCATGAAATGTGACATGTGAGTGTAGGTCAATCTCAAAGGCCTTAAGAATCTTCTCACATACATCCATGACTGCCGAGCCAGTGGAGCGTCACTACCTAAACCCCATTTTGGTAATTTTCAGGATCCATTTTGGAACCTTTTTGATGAATGGGTATGACCTTAGTAATCCTAAGAGAACCCAGAAAGATGCCCTCAGAAGTAGCCAAGTTAATCAGTTTTGTTAGTGGAACAATAATCAAGTTTTTTATCGTTTTTATGAGTTTCATATTAAAATCGTAAGGGTCTTTACTTAGGATATTGTTCATACCATCTATAACCTGACGCACCTGAATGTAGGTTACCTCACCACAAGAAAAGCCAGGTCCACAAGGACCAGTCAAATAGTTTATAGGGTTGCCAGAAGGTGGAGGAAGATTTTGTTTTAATTTGAGTGGGAAATTAACAAATGATTCATTAAAATGGATAAGGGTGATCCGGCTTGACTCTGTTGCTTTAAAGTTATTGTTAGATGATTTTATGACTTTCCACATAGCTTGGGATGGATTACTAGCCTGATTAATAAAATTATCATTTGCCTCCACCTTTCCGGCGTGCATTCTCGACTTTTCCGCTCAGCTTCAGATGATATTTGGTTG
Source organism: Pissodes strobi (assembly GCA_016904865.1). Taxonomy (NCBI): domain Eukaryota; kingdom Metazoa; phylum Arthropoda; class Insecta; order Coleoptera; family Curculionidae; genus Pissodes; species Pissodes strobi. Next base: position 53,471 of record MU186316.1, on the reverse strand, counting down.
GGACATTGCCCATTGAACTGCCTTAAAAGGCAAAGTCGATCTCTCATTTCTCTTAAGGAACCATCGAACTACTTGGATACCTCTGCGCACCTGGCGATGTTTGCTGATTTGTATTTCAGTTCAAAACATCTCATGTAAGCATCATTCAAGGAATCAACAAAAAATAACCAAAAGAAAGATCAACATTACTGCCCATATAGTCCCAACTGATTGTGTCCACCATATTATAAAAATTCAACAAGCCTCATTCCGTAATAGGATGATAGCAGATACGTACTGTATAATATTTTTGTCCAAAAACAGTCTAAAAGTTATTTATAATGGCCGCAACATAATTTGAAGAAATTCCGGACTAAGCAGTCATTGGAAAATATTCATGGCTACTGGTTGGTTCTGATCAGGTGTGAGAAATAAAAACCTTTGTAAAATTTTCGTGGCTTTGGGCTATGCCTAATTATTGTTAACATTGAGTATCGTCAATATTTAAATCTTGCTTGTCAGCAGTAGTCATTTTGGCATACGTTGCAAAAATTTGAATGATTCTATGCTTGCATCCTTAGAGGATAACCCACACTCATTGCTTGATAGCCAGTAACCGGATCACTGTGTGGGTCGTCTTCGCTATCGCTACTAACTTCACTACCTATGCAAAGCTGCAATAAAAATATTTATAATTAAATTTAGAAGAGTAAAAACTTGCTTTACTTTGTTTGATTTTTCCTAAACTTTCAAATATGAATTTTGCTTAAGGTTCCAAGATAAGCGACGTCGTCGGACGGCAAGCTCCCAAATGACTACCTAACGGGTCGTAAGTCTATGGATCTAATACACAAAATTCTCGAAATCAGTCCACAAAAAGCACTACAAACAAAGCCGACTCTCGAACAAACAAGATGGTAGCTTTCGCTTCAATAACCGAGATCTCATCTGAATACAAGCACAACACAAGCTTGTTGCGTGCCTCGTTTTACGGTAAATTCTCGCCAACACTATCTCTATCTGTTTCTCTTTACAAGCGGTATCTTATTGAAAAGAGACATACATATATGCCAAACTGATGCTTTATTTATAAAGGCAGCGTTCACTCATTGAACGCAGGCGCAAAATAAGAACTCCCAGTTCTCCTATTGGTTGAAGCGCTTGGTTTCAAAACACGTGGAGAGTTGTTTAACTGATTCGAGTACGGTATAAACTGTGGTTGGGTCGAATTCAAACGTGAGTTATAATCACTCGTCAGTTAAGACGGCCTTTGATCGAACACAACAAAAACAGATCAGTTGCATGTTTTGATCCATGGTTACTAGGTTCGATCTTAACTACGCAGCTTTGTTTCTGAATAAATTAAGCATTTTTAAAGTGGCAGCTTTGTTCCTAAATAAAATAATTTTAATCATAGTTATTACTGCAACTATCGAGAAGAAATTTTCTTTTAGAAAAATTATGCTTATGAAAGAATTATATATTGGTGTCAGAAAAAATAAGTTCTGCTATAATATTCAAATTCATTAGTCTAATTAATTGAAATTCAAAAATGAGTACTCGAAATAAGAGATAATGAATTCTGAAAATGTGGTTTATTCTACAGGAAATTACTTCTTTATTGCTTTTTTTTTCTCACAATTTGATATCTAGTAAGGACTAGAATTTCGCAAAATACCAAATAAATATCAAAACTATCGAATATCTCTAGCAATGCTACATTTATGTTTATTCGTCATGTAATTCTACAGATGATTTCAGTTATCCTTAATAACCCTGAATCAAATATAAAATAATAAAACACGAAAAAATTAAAGAGGGGTAAGGCCTCTTTCAGGCGATACGGATTTTAGCCGGTCCGGTTCTATTGGTTTTAACGTGAGTGATGCATTAAATAAAACCTTGTGACAATTAGTTTAATCATAGAAATAGGACTCCTAGAAGGCTGATAGAGTGAGAAGTCCCTCACGGAGAAAGGGAGAAAACAATAGGGGTTGGGTGATAATACGCTTGCGCGGGCATGTAAATAAGACCTTATATTTACTTGCTTACATGCAGTTTATATAACAACACGGTTGCCCAACTAGGAGAAATTTACCATTTTATGTGTATTTTAATTAGATGACTACTGAAAAACATGGGAAGTAAACCCCGAAACGGAATTTTTTAAAATCTGTTTCATATTATAAATTTATTCTAATATTTTCGAAGTATATGTTGCTAAGATTTTTGATTATGTTAA